>JASANC010004872.1:0-35341 GCA_030248135.1 Theristus sp. LFF4_11
CCCCACCAATCCCCCATAGGGGATTAGGCTGTGGGGGGTGATTATTCGGCAACTTGTCGTGGGGGTGGGGGGTTTATTGGTGGGGGGGGGGATTAATGGTGGGGGTGGGGTTAATGGGGTAAAACGAATATATCCAAGATGAGTTAACCAGAATAAAAGGGTTGACCAACATAATGCATTTGCTTGTATAAATGCAGCTGTCAAAGCCAAACGTCACCTGGTTTGACCGCGTCTTGTCAACAACTTGTATCGATTATCGCTCTCCCTATTGAATCAAAATCATATTTGTGCGAATCACATAATACAAAACTCAGCAATATAGAACACGTTGAATTGCACAATTTGCATTTGTTGTTGATCCCAAAGCTGCTCAACAAACATGAAGTGATTTGCAACACATTCAAGCAACAGTTTGTCGGCTTGAATGTGCCGAGAAATAACAACAGAGGTTCAAAAAATCGTAACTTCTGCGGATCACCCTGTAACAGCATTGTTTAAAAACCCATAATCCGTGTTTTTCTTCAATAGTTTTGCAATAGTTGTAGCTTAGCTGATTTGAGTTTCAAAAAAAATCTAGTCTTCCGTTCACATCCTGTGTAGTACAGTATGCTTGTTCAAATCTGTCACTTTCTTATCGCAGAATGCAAAGAGTGTAATGAGAAACAAGAAATAATGAGATGGGAGCGGCATGAAAACATGGTTCAGCCATAATTGGGTCGCATGATTTCAACTTTAACAAGAACGATACATTCGTTATTTGTATGCTCTATATTCTGCGAAAAATTTGACAGGTTTATAAAAACGCACTTTACATGCCGGTAATTCCAATGTTGTCTCTATGTTTACGTCATTGATCGTCGTGTATCGAAAAAGTCACACCGGCACAGCCATTAATTTATTATTTTTCCACAAACTTTTGCGCGAGCTTACATTTGGGTGTGCTGTGTGCACCGCACTTGTTTGTCACGTTCATATAGTTTTGTGTAGGTGCTAAAAATTGCGCATAAGTCAAAAACTTTCACTTGTTGAAAGGGCAACGGAAGAAGACTGTGGCTTCTCTGTCCATCGGGCAGTTGTGGATTTGTGTCGCATTTGGAATACAAAGTGAGATTAGCTGTGCTTTTACCATTCGTTTGCTCTTCGTTGCGACACTTTTGAAAGCGCGCCGCTACTGGTGCAGCTTGCTAGCTAATCGAGGCTTCACAAGTTCTGTCTTATTTCGCCCGGCGGGGCTGCGCACCACAACTATGCGTACCTCTATGCGCAAGCGTTTATGCAGCTCAATTTATCATTAGAATCACGTTTGTTGTCAATTTTCGTCTCTGAAATATATTATATTGCTGTAGTTCGACCGATAACAACAACGTCGTTTTTGGAAATCTGCTGGCATTCAATGTTCAACGCTCTGGTGCGCTAGTAAAACATTGAAAACGACTCACTCATCCTGTGTGTTGCACTTGCACATGTCGTAAGGGTGGGTGGGACACCAAATCCAACCGCAAGTGTTCTGTACGGACGTCGAAAACAAGCGCAATCAAGAATTCTTTCCGTTTTACAGTCGCGAAAGTTTAGCTGCGAATATACGCTAACTTTTGGCAGTCTCCGTGTCAAAACGTTCACATTTCCAACACGTTCAACCTCTCTGCTATTAATTGCTACCCACTAATATCTTTTTTTAGTCCCGCGTCTCAATGCGCGCAGAGATGGGTAAGAAGTCTCATGCACGACGCGGGAATTCAAAATTGGCAGCGGAATCCGAGTCCCCTAAATAAGGCCGGGTCACTTAGGCTATTCTGAATTTCCACATACAGATTGAAACTAGTTTCCTTTTACGTCCACAACCGCATGGAGTCGCAGGTCTTAAAAAAGATAATACTACGTAAGTCGTTAAAAAAGTTGGAAAAAGCTATTGCAAGGCGGCGTGTACCTGCGATTTTGTGAATGTGTCCACTAATCCATAAATTTGTCGAATTAATCTAATTTCCTCCAACCAACCGGCAAGAAAACACTAGGTTGGCTATTTTTAGTCGTTCCACGTATATTTTCGAGTTGAACAGACGAGTCGGGCGCCAAAAAGCTTTCCGGTGCAAAATTTGTTTTGCATTCTGGCATAGTTGGCATATATGCTGAATTCCAATAATCTTGTTTATTTCCACCGGAAATAGACCGCCTGATACAATTTTTCCAGATGCACATTTTGAAACAATCGCCTATATCGAATAAATTTAGAAAACCGTACGCCAAATGTGCAGAATGGCGCCAGTTGCAATTCAATATTCAGCAAAGTCCCAGCTAAAAAAGCCCAACTTTATTGAAACGCGTTCAAACGCCGTCTCTTCCACTTCACGTTGCACCTTTCATTTACCTTCATGCGTCGGTTGGCTGTCTCTGCATTCAAATCTAGTTGGTCGATTGATTTGAACCATTTTATAAGGTCAATTTAATGAGGTCAACGTTTTGTTCAGCTGATCAATGTTCGAACTTTGAATTTGGTGTACTAAAAATTGCTAACTAGTTTAACGACATTCTATGTTGCTCGATTTTTTGTTCTGCGTATCTTAAGGCTCATTCATGAAACTTGAAGCGCCGGCGTCACTTCGCTACGCATTCATGAAGCAAAAACATCAGAGCTTCAGCGCGCGCTAGTGCATGAATGGGCTTTTCTGCTGCATATTCTAACATAAGTTGTCTTTGGGATTCTCAATTTCAAAACACAGTTCATTTGCATATTCGGTGCGGCTCAAGTTTTTTATGCTTTCTGCCTATTTGTCACCGCCGACCTGTTACATCTCCGAACACCTGTTTTCACTAATCTCTTGTTTCAGCCGCATTCTGAACATATTAGATGTCTTTTTGTGCCTGTGAACTGCATTAGAATGCTGATGATGCAGCTGAAAACAAGTTTTTTTTGGCTGGTTTATGTTTTAACGAAACACAATGACATAAAGCAGATTTGTTCTCCCAGTTGAATACTATCTATATATTTGATGAGCATACTTTTTGTGAGCTTGTCCCGTGTGTCTCTGGAACACTGCGTAATATTACCTTGCAGCTTATACGGCTCAAAAGATAATACTGGTCTTTGAAAATGAGCAAAAAATCATACATGAAATCGTTGCAACAGTGTAATTGGCATAGCTGCAATATCATGCTCAGAATCATGTGAGTACTGGCGGATGTTCGTGGACGCATAATATAGATAGCTGAGCTGCTGCGCTAACATCGAAGCTGATCCCATCAACAAGCGCCAGACAAGCCTGCTACTGATCATTTATTTTCGCGAATGGGCAACAAACCGTCGAGCGCAGGTAACAAATGTAACATTAAAATTTGTTCTTGTGGCTTTAAAGGGTATGTCTTTGAAATTGACTAAACGCCAAACACACACACAGAGTCACACACACCGAACACAAAAGCGGCATTCATGAAGCAGTATTTAATGGCCGCACAGCTATGTTTTAACACAGCTAAATACTGATTCATGAATGGCCCAAATGACAAAGCAGCACACCCGTTTCAGGCGACGTGCGTCGTCGCGGCGTGCCGTATCGCGCGGGCAGCCACAGTGTCGATGACGTCATACTCGACCAGAAACCGCCGCGAAGCAGTTCACTCGCGTACAACGGCGCCAGCAGCAGCAGCAAAGGCCACTCGGAATTCCTGCCGAACAGCTCGATTGTGCGCAAAAAGTCGGAACTGACCGCAACTCTAAGCAACACTCACGCCAATCCACCGCCGCCACTGGTCGAGATCGACGTGCGACGCTACAGCGGCTCGATCGTCGTTCACAAGACCGGCGTTCTGTCGCCGACGACGACGACGCCCGCACTGGAGAACGGCAGCGTTTTCTCGTCGTCGAGTCTCGACGGCTGCGCGTTCGCGGAGAATGAAACGGATGACGAAACGAAACTGCGGATGACGCGGACGCAACAAAACACCAGAATTGATTCCAGCGATCTGCCTCCGTCGAGTGAAACGTCGTTGCTCGCGTCCACGAACGACACCGAGCGACAGAAGCGGCCGTCGAAAACGTCGATTTCGTCGTCGCAATCGACGACCGATACGACGACGACGAAGAGCGTGCGTGTGCAGAGACTGTCGTCGCGGTCAAGTATGGCCGGATGGACGGGTGCACGGTCGAACAGCAAAGAAAGCGGTAACAACAACAACCAAACGCCTTGCCTATTTTTATGGTTTTCGATTTAGCAGCATTATTTTTAAAATATTTCGGTTTTTCAAAAGGTATAAGCTGGTTGGTTGGATAGAATTAGGTGCATAGTGGCCAACGTGCATAGTGGCCATGAGAAAATTTGCATTTTTGCTAGTTATAGTGTCCAAAACATATGCCAAAGTGGCCACGACATGTGGAGGGTGGGAGTAAGAGGCAAAGGCAAGGTTTGAAGCGTGGGGCAGAAGTTATGATTTTTGGACTTTGTTGTTATTTCTGGACATTCAAGCGACAAACTGTTGCTTGAATGTGTACAAATTAGGTTGGTGGGTTGGGAAAGGGAGGTGGTATGGGGGGGGTGTGGGTGGTGCGAAGTTGTGTTGATGGGGGGGAGGATGAGGTGGGCAGGGGGGTGGGGGGGTTAAAGGATGTGGGGGCTTTATTTGGGGCTTGGGAAGGGTCCCCCCCCCCAACCAGGAACCCAAATCCGGGGGGGGGGATGAGTGTGGAACAGGGGGGGGGGGGGAAGGGGGGGGGGAGGGGGATGGGTGAGTGGGGTTAAGGGGGAGGAAGGGACGCGCGCGGAATGAGCGAGAACGAATTATGAGGAGACGCAGGGGGGGTGGGGGATGTGGGGGGTGGCCCCAAGGCGGGGTTTTAAATAAAGGGTGGGCATGGAAGTGTTTTTGTGTGTGTATATGGGTTGTGAAAATTGGAAATGGAAAAAAAAACAAGGGGAAGGGGGAAAAAGGGGGAGTGGTGGGTGGAAGCGAGGGGGGGGAGGGGGAAAAATATTGTTTGTGGTAGGTATTTGTGTGGTGGTTGTGTTGGTTGATGGTGGGGGGGTTGGTGGTGTGGGGGGGTTCCCCGAAAAGTGGGCAAAAAGGGGAGGGGTATGGAGTGGTTGTTGTGAGAGAAGATGAAAAAAAGATGGAAGGGGTGATGGAAAAGAAATGGGGAGTAGTGGGTGGGTAGAGGGGGGTGTGGGGTTGAGGTTGGATATATTCAGATCGATCGCAGAAGCCGAGCACCAGCGGTCTCCAATCAACGACGGATAAACAAACGAAATCACCGAAAACTCCGCATCCGCTGTCGCTGAACGCTCGCGAGATCATCAAGAGCTGCTTTGAAGAGCCGCACGCCGACCTCGGCAATCGAATTCAGATGCGATGCGTCGAGAAGCGCCAGGATTACCGGGAATTCCTTCAGGTATGTGCGCTTTTTTCGTGTTGAATTGGATATTTTGTGGAATAATCGACAAAGACTGAAACAATGGAAATAGTAAAAGGGAGTAGTTATTTTAAGGAATCACGTCATTTTTGAATTCACCGGTTTCGTGCAACAGCTAAGCGGGTGCCTTCACGCAGCTGCTGGGTGGCCTCGTGGTCAGTCACCCTCGTTGCCTGGTGGGTCACCCTCGTGGCCTGGTGGTAGTGCGTTAGACTGCAGTCTGTGCGCTCGAGGGGTCGAGCCCCGTCTAGGGGTGTATAGGCACTTAATGACAGGGACAACTCGATGAAGCTTACTCAATGGCGTTCGGTACGCTTCTCTGGGTTAGTCCTGGCTAAAAACATCGCCTAAAAATCCCAACAACAACAACAAAAAAACTGCTCATTCTCTCGTCCACCCCAACTAGTCACACGTTTCACGTAATTTCATGTGTGTTTTCAAAACTATCGCCAAACGCCCACTGTACCTTTCATGTGCAGCCCCGTTAAAACAGGTTAGCCAGGCATCAAGTGAGGTTGGTTCATCGCCCAACAGGTGGGAAAGGTAGTGACGCAACTTGGCCGATCGAGCGGGCTCGGTCGCGTGCGGGGACGCTGAGTGAGCTGCGTTTGCTTTGGAACAAGTGTCGCTCGCTTTTGCAGAACGTCAGTCGTGACGCGTGGCTACAGATGGGCAACACGTTGACACAATTCCTGGACGAGGTCGTCGCCAAGGTCGACAACATCGACGAGCTCCGGCGAATGGCGCGCGAGTTCGGGGAAATGCACGTCGAGTTCAAACAGTGGGGTTTCAAGCCGGACTTTTGGGTGACCATCGCGGACACGATGACCACGGAGTGCGTCTACTTGGATCAGGCGATGCACGGACAGACGGAGGTCCTGGAGGCGTGGGCGGGTTTGATTGCGCTGCTGCTCAGCGAGGTCAGAGACGGCTACTATCAGCGGCTAAGGCGCGAGAGGCGGCTGTCAAGACGAATGACGTTTGCTGCCATGAACCGTGAAAGCCGCGATCGAAGCACGTGATCTCTCTCTCGCGCAATGTTCATCAGTCATCACTATGGTTGCCAGAGATATTGCCAGTTCATCAGAGTGTCGTATATATACAGTCGAATTCTAAATTATAGGGAATCAGCTGATTGGTTGGCTTGGTGGTCACGTGCATGCATGCTTTCTGTGCAGACATTGATGTGGAGCGTCGTCTGTCGTTCTGCATCGAAAGCATGCATCACGTGACCCACCAACCAATCAGCGGATTCCCTATAATTTAGAGTTCGACTGTATTTGCATTCGGTTATACCATCGGGAGGCCATTAAAATCCATATCCTCTTTGTGAATAGCAACCTGTGTCTTGCAGAATGGTTTGTATTTTGTCTCCGTATCTATTTTTCAGTGGCTTTTCAGCGCATTTGATGCATGTATATGCCGTAAACTGCAGAAATGCACGTTGTTTTGTGTCAAAGTTTTGTTCATTTATATTTTATTTGTCCGCCGAATCCGAGTATCTTTTCTGAGACTGTGATGTTTTTTTATTTTTCAACGTGTTTTAGTTGTTCTTGACAAAATTATTTTGAAGAATAAAATTTTTAACGTTGATTTCAGCGGATATGATAAGAATAATCCACTGTTAGTGTACTTTTGATAAAGTAAGAAAGCATGGTTATATACCGTAATACCAACCCCATATAATACCACCTTTCATCTATACAATGTACTTTATTGTGAATGAATCTTAAGGACTGTACATGTCCGTTGTTGATTCATGACTCATTTTCCTCAAATGCCAGGACCACGACTCCCGTTGATGAGGCAGACAACAAAAACAGATTTCACTTGCTGACAACACCGACAACAAAAACAACATTAACACCGTTTGCAAATAAGAGTGGGGGGGGGGGGGTAGCGCTACATGGGAAAGTTTTTAAACCAAGGGTGCAGGGACATTCTACTAATCAAGGCGCTTCAGGTTTACCCCCTGAGTACCCCCTGATTATGCCTATAAAAGTCGTTTTTAGGGTGCGGAAGTTGAAAAACCCTCGATTTTTTGCGATTTTTCGCAAAGTGTACCTTTTTAGCCCTACCGTATCTCGTAGTTGCACAGTTTCTGGAACCTCACACAGTATTCACGTGAAAGATCTTGCGGAGTTCTTTAAGGCCCTGTATCAATGAGCCCTTGCAAGGGGGGTCCCTGAGGCGCTACGACGCTAGTTAAAATTACTTTTTTTTTTAAATTACGCTATTTTTTTAAAACATTTTTTTGAGCTCATAAACACAATTTTTCGATTTTCATTTTTGGTTCTACAGGGGGGTTTTCGGGGTCGCTGAATTCGAATCTGATCTTAGATTTTTGCCCCGGGCATTTTTTTGCCCTAAAATTGGGCAAAAACACATTTTTTTGCGTTTTCCAGTGTTTTTTGGTTTTAATTTTTAATTTTAAGTGCGGATTTTTTTAACAAAGCTGTTTTACAACAGCCTTACAACCGCTGTATCGGAATCAGTTTTGATATTTTGCAACTGACCACTTGCCCACCCAAAAAATGGGTAAAAAGTTGATTTTTTTTGCTTTTTGCACACGTTTTCGTGTCACAGTGAAAAAATCAAGTTAGAAACAACTTGTAATTTTAATTTTTAGTTCTACATGGAGGGTTTCGGGGTCGCTGAATTCGAATCTGACCTTAGATTTTTGTTCCGGGCCTTTTTTGCTTTAAAAGTTGGGCAAAAACACATTTTTATGCGTTTTCCAGTGGTTTTTTGTTTTAATTTTTAATTTTAAATGCGGATTTTTTTAACAAAGCTGTTTTATAACAGCCATACAACCGCTGTATCTGAATCTGTTTTGATATTTTGCAACTGACCACTTGTCCACTTAAAAAATGGGTAAAAAGTTGATTTTTTTGCTTTTTGCACACGTTTTCGTTTCACAATGAAAAAATCAAGTTAGAAACAACTTGTAATTTTAATTTTTAGTTCTCCAGGAGGGTTTTCAAGATTGCTGAATTTGAATCTGACCTTAGATTTTTGCTCCGGGCATTTTTATTGCTCTAAAAATAGGGCAAAACACATTTTTATGCGTTTTCCAGTGGTTTTTTTTGTTTTAATTTTTAGTTTTAAATGTAGAGTTGATTAAAAAACAGTTTCATAACAGCCCTACAACCGCTATATCTGAATCAGTTTTGATATTTTGCAACTGACCACTTGCCCACCCAAAAAATGGGTAAAAAGTTGGTTTTTTTTGCTTTTTGCACACTATTTCGTTTCACAGTAAAAAAATCAGTTTAGAAACAATTTGTATTTTTAATTTTTAATTCTACAGAGGGGTTTTCGGAGTCGCTAAATTCGAATCTGACCTTAGATTTTTGCCCCGGGCATTTTTTTGCTCTTAAAATTAAAACAAAAAACCACTGGAAAACGCATAAAAATGTGTTTTTGCCCCATTTTTAGAGCAATAAAAATGCCCGGCGCAAAAATCTAAGGTCAGATTCAAATTCAGCGATCTTGAAAACCCCCTGGAGAACTAAAAATTAAAATTACAAGTTGTTTCTAACTTGATTTTTTCACTGTGAAACGGAAACGTGTGCAAAAAGCAAAAAATCAACTTTTTACCCATTTTTTTTGGGTGGGCAAGTGGTCAGTTGCAAAATATCAAAACTGATTCAGATACAGCGGTTGTAAGACTGTTATGAAACTGTTTTTTAAACAACTCTACATTTAAAACTAAAAATTAAAACAAAAAACCACTGGAAAACGCATAAAAATGTGTTTTTGCCCTATTTTTAGAACAATAATAATGCCCGGGGCAAAAATCTAAAATCAGATTCAAATTCAGCGATCTTGAAAACCTCCCTGGAAAACTAAAAATTAAAATTACAAGTTGTTTCTAACTTGATTTTTTCACTGTGAAACGAAAATGTGTGCAAAAAGCAAAAAAATCAACTTTTTACCCCATTTTTAAGTGGACAAGTGGTCAGTTGCAAAATATCAAAACAGATTCAGATACAACGGTTGTATGGCTGTTATAAAACAGCTTTGTTTAAAAAAATCCGCATTTAAAATTAAAAATTAAAACAAAAAACCACTGGAAAACGCATAAAAAATGTTTTTGCCCAACTTTTAGTGCAAAAAAGGCCCGGGGCAAAAATCTAAGGTCAGATTCGAATTCAGCGACCCCGAAACCCTCCATGTAGAACTAAAAATTAAAATTACAAGTTGTTTCTAACTTGATTTTTTTACTGTGAAACGAAAACGTGTGCAAAAAGCAAAAAAATCAACTTTTTACCCATTTTTTAAGTGGACAAGTGCTCAGTTGCAAAATATCAAAACAGATTCAAATACAGCGGTTGTATGGCTGTTATAAAACAGCTTTGTTAAAAAAAATCCGCATTTAAAATTAAAAATTAAAACAAAAACCACTGGAAAACGCATAAGAATGTGTTTTTGCCCAACTTTTAAAGCAAAAAAAGGCCCGGGACAAAAATCTAAGGTCAGATTCAAATTCAGCGACCCCGAAACCCTCCATGTAGAACTAAAAATTAAAATTACAAGTTGTTTCTAACTTGATTTTTTTACTGTGAAACGAAAACGTGTGCAAAAAGCAAAAAAATCAACTTTTTACCCATTTTTTGGGTGGGCAAGTGGTCAGTTGCAAAATATCAAAACTGATTCCGATACAGCGGTTGTAAGGCTGTTGTAAAACAGCTTTGTTAAAAAAAATCCGCACTTAAAATTAAAAATTAAAACCAAAAAACACTGGAAAACGCAAAAAAATGTGTTTTTGCCCAATTTTAGGGCAAAAAAATGCCCGGGGCAAAAATCTAAGATCAGATTCGAATTCAGCGACCCCGAAAACCCCCCTGTAGAACCAAAAATGAAAATCGAAAAATTGTGTTTATGAGCTCAAAAAAATGTTTTAAAAAAATAGCGTAATTTTTAAAAAAAAGTAATTTTAACTAGCGTCGTAGCGCCTCAGGGACCCCCCTTGCAAGGGCTCATTGATACAGGGCCTTAAAGAACTCCGCAAGATCTTTCACGTGAATACTGTGTGAGGTTCCAGAAACTGTGCAACTACGAGATACGGTAGGGCTAAAAAGGTACACTTTGCGAAAAATCGCAAAAAATCGAGGGTTTTTCAACTTCCGCACCCTAAAAACGACCTTTATAGGCATAATCAGGGGGTACTCAGGGGGTAAACCTGAAGCGCCTTGATTAGTAGAATGTCCCTGCACCCTTGGTTTAAAAACTTTTCCATGTATCACGGAATGTTCCTAGGGCCCCCCCCCCACTCTTATTTGCAAACGGTGTTATAGAAATTAGTAGTGTAAAATAATGTATAAAATATAAACTGAGCTAGAGAAAACAAAAAAAGAAATGAAAAAACAGAAAAAACATAACTGAGCATGAGGCAAAATTTTAGATCATTTTGTACTTGATCAAGCAACTTTCTCATGATCATCATTTTTTCATCAGTACCATTTTAAAAGTAGACAAAGAAAAACGATAACGTGAAGCTCAAAATTCATAAAAGTACCGCAGCTTTCAAATTCAGTTGTAAATACAGTCTAACTCTATAACATATCCAACTACAGAATGGCCGATTAAACATGGCAGCTTTTTTCAGGGTGCAAGGAGCGCGGGAAATTTGAATGAAAGAAAAAAGACGTTCAGAAACCCAATTGTCTGTCAAATTTGACCCGTCTTTTTAAACGAATTGATTCCTCGTGCTCTGCTGTTCCTTCTTTTTCACTTGCACACACGATTGGGAATTATGTTGGCATTTTTGAAAAAGACAACTCCTAGTCTGCGACTGATCCCGCCTTGGTGGAGAATACAAGGACTGCCTTATTTATTCAGCCATACTGTAGCTGATTGGTTGATGTGCATTCTGTGCATGAATGGATGTTGAGGGCGGGGTTTGGTTTGCATAGAATACATGAATCACGTGACCACCAAGCAATCAATCATCTAGTTGGATATGTGTTAGAGTTACTAGACTGTAGAAATCAAATTCTCTGAGCAACATTTTCAGTCGGATTCATTGGAGCTCAGCACAGGCACCTGTTCCGGTCGGTGCGCAGTGCGACCCCCGTTGCTGTGTGGTGCGCTGCGATGTGCTGAGGTGCTGTTGGAATCGTTACTGCTGCTGACAGCCGAATGCGAACGTGACAGCTACAAAGTGCAAACATGAAAAAAACACTGACATGGTGCAACTGCAGAAGTACGGAACTTCTCATCATGCGATGTGCGAACATGTGGGTCTCTCCGAACCACATGCAGTTCATAAGCGGCATTCATGAAGCAGTATTTAGTGACGCATAGCTACGAGGTCACTAAATACTACTTCATGAAAGCCCCTATACAGTTTTATCGGAGAGTTTCCTGCTTTTTCGCGAAATAAAACGAATGGATGGATGAAAACATTGTGCGAACCTTCGTGGCGCCGACCAGTGCGCCGCGTGCGTCCGTCAATGGCGGCAGTTTGCCTGTGTTGCTCACTGGCTGGTCAATCGGCGTCATCGCGGTTGATGCGGCTGATGATGGTTGATGCTGATGATGTTTGCTCGATGAACGACGTCTGTGGTGTTTGTGACGAGGCGAGCGCATGGCGGGCTGCTTGATTGCTGGCAGACTTGTGCTTTCTTGCGCCGGATCAGGCTGCTGGGGGGGACAGAAAATTATGGTGAATTGTGCAAGATGAAACACTGGGGGGGACAGAAAATTATGGTGAATTGTGCAAGATGAAACAGTAAACGCATTTTTCTAGGTTGAAAATAACTCTAGGCTCTTCGCCATATTTGAGAAGAACATTTGGCACAAACTTCGGAAACGTTGTGGCACGGAATTGTTATGATAGTCTTCAACTAGAAGATTATTATGACCCTTTTCCAAATGTTTGATGTTGATTTCAGCATCAATTTTCAAAACTGCCGAGTTTCTAGCTTTGTACCTGGTTTTCGTCATCTTCTCGCTTTTTTGTTTGCTCCTTCTCCTGCGTTTCCGAGCGTCGCCTATGATGGTGCCTGCTCTCTTTCTGTCGTCGGTGCTTACGATGCTTTTTTTGTCCGGACATCGAAGAATCAACGTGAGCATCTGGCTTTGGCTGCACGAAACGGTCATGGTAAAAAAGATTGCGGTTATGTGTAATGAGAAAAAGCCAATAAGCGAAAGACTAAAAGCTAAAAGCGTTGCAGAACATTTGTCCAAACTTGTGGCGTGTGCTGTCGTGCATGCTCCCCCTCCCCGTCTTCGTCATCGTCGTCGTCGTCGCCCTCCTCGGTTTGTGTGCCGATTTCGCGTGTGATTTGCGTTCCACGGTTCATCTGAGTGATTAGTTTTTGACAATCTCAAATACTTTTTTGGTCTTGTTTCAAAAATGATTTCACTAAATTGCAATGATAATTTATTTTATAGATGGGTGACCTTGCCCGGTTTCATGGCCCACTGAGTTGCTGAGATGCGCGGTGCGGTGGTGACGATGCTCGTTTGCACTTCACCACCTCCGTGTTCGGCGGTGGAGCCGCTGAAAATCAGAAATACTTGTACTTAAATTGATTGCCAAAACGCTTAAGGGGCATTTATGATGCAGTATTTAGTGACCGCGAAGCTATGTTTTAACACAGCTACGCGTCGCTAAGTACTGCTTCATGAATGCCGCTTAAAAATGTTTCCGGTGTCCTATTTCCCTTGGTGTCCACCGTAAGGTCTTGGAAATAAAGTGGCAACACCACACTTAGTGTTTTGGACCATTTTGACCGGGACAACGAACCCGCTAGGAACACCTGTCTGAACACCTATAGGGGCATTCATGAAGACGTGTTTAGCGACGCGTAGCTGTGTTAAGTGATGGCTGCGCGGTCACTAAATACTGCTTCATGAATACCTCTTATCTCTAGAGAATCACTGTCACTAACTTTCGCGCATCCTGCCGTTGCGGACAGCCGGCTTCCAGTGAGCCGCCAAGTTTCTGGTCACTGGCTCGGGTGGCAGCGCGTGTTGGACACGGAAACCATGCTGAATCGGGACTTAGGGTTGCTTTCATTACCTGAAACTTTTTTATAACCGTAAACCTGAATTTCGAAAATAATAATCATGGAGTTTTTGAGCGACGCAGAAACGCTGAAAATGGCAGATTTTTAAAAAAAAAACATCACAGAAACATTAACAAATGGTTGCACGACATGCTAAAATCAACAAACTTGTGCGCCGTTGGCGCCTGGCGTCGTCGCAAGCGCAGGCATGCTGAACAACGGAATCAGCATCAACGGCAGAAAAAGCATCAGGTTGCCAACGGCCAACCAAGTGGTCGGATATTGGAACTCGTAATTCACGTTTGGTATTGTGTCGCCAAGACAATGCGCCACAACACAGTAGATGATCAGAATCTGAGTCACAGGAAATCAATCAAAACACGTCGAGTACAAAAATCAAGTGTGAAAATGTAAATTGTATAGTTTGATCCTTGACACGAATCGTATGAATAAAAGCGCGTCTGAGCGACCGTACCAACAGCGCGACTGGAGTGACCACTCTCAACACGACGGCCCAGAAATAATAAATTGGCCTGGCACCTGTCATCGACTCAACATCAGTGAGCAGTCGACGAACTCCTAAGTATTGCAAGAACAGATGATTTTCGATAAATGAATTTAACAAAACAAAAAATGTTCTTCACCGTACGCCCAAGCGATTGCCAAAAGTTCGACCAGTGCTACGATCAGCAATACCCAACGACCGTTGTACGACTCCAGCAGCTGTTGCACGTACAGGCCTTGCTGAACATTTTGGGTTTTTTAATAGCGGAAAGTTTTGTGAAAAGAATGCCTGCAGCTGCAAACCGGAACATTTCAAATCCACTGATCGTGAATTGAAATGTTCACATTGTAAATTTAAAAAAAATGACTCCGCTCGTCTCACTCACGGACGACACGGTGGCCATGGAGCACGCGAACGCGATCGCATTCACGATCACCAGCACGCACAGGCGGATGTACCAGCGTTGATGTGCCTGATCAACCAAATCAATGCAACCGGTGACTACCGTGTCAAGCAGCCAAATCAGTGTGCTCATGGAAAGCAGCGACGCGAGCAGATAAAATGCCACCGCGAATGGGCGGCCCCATTCAGACAGGGAGAACGCCTGAGGCAGCAGCATGAACAGGAGTCGGGGTCCTGGAAATTCAGCAAAAATAAGCAGAAAGTCATCATGACTCAAACGACATGTAGCACAGACCTTAAAGATCCGTTTTCTGTTGCTCTTGTTAATATAATGGGCATTCATGAAGAAGTATTTAGTGACGCGTAGCTGTGTTACTAAACACTGCTTCATGAATGCAGCTTAAAAGTTTTGCGTGACCTGCGTCGTTCAGCAACGCAATGTCGGCAATGTTCAGCTTGTGACGCAGTGTGCCGAGGAGGCAGCACGGCAGCATTGCCAGATCGAATGCCACAATCAACGCCAGAAACGACGGCACCAATGCGTAGGCGGCGATGTTGCGGCCCGCCTCCGCCGGCCGTGTGTAACTGCCGAACGTGACCAGTGTGCCCCAGGACGGCAGCAGCATGTAGAACGTGAACAGTGCACCGTCCATCCAGAACTGAATTCTCAATGAAAGCGCGGCATTTTTTAAACATTTAAAAATTTAAAATGATCAATTTTTAAAACAATGAAAAACATTTTAAAATTTTTTAAATAGATCAGAATGATCAATCAATGAAATGTTGTACCGTGAGCGTAGCTGCAGTTTTCCATTTTGGCATGAAATAGTCGAGTATTCCAATGGTTCCCTCTGGTGTGGTCATGGCGAAGACGAACACAACAAGGAACAGCACAACTGAGAGGAATAGAGCAACGATGGTCACCTGAAATGCAGCAATGTCTCCGCCATCACTAATATGCTGCTTAGACGTTATCCGTGATGCATGGCAATCAATATATGAGCTTTTATTTTTGTCCCGCAACTCAATGCGCGCATAGATAGGTAAACAGTTTCATGGATGACGCGCAGGAATTCAAAATTGGTAAAAAGTGATCCGAGTCTCCTACATAAGGCCGAGTCCCTTAGGCGACTTTGAATTGCCACATAAAGATTGAAACTAGTTTTCTTTCTCCGTCTGTACACGCATTCAGTCGCAAAACTTAAAAAATTGATTATACTTTTTTACATTTTCAAAGCAAATCTCGAAACAAAAAAGGACACTGCGGCCACCCAAGGCGAACCTTTGCAGCGGACTGCGCGCTGCGTACAATCGCCAGTGTTGCCAGCACCCAAACTGCCAGCAGACATAACACCAACGGTAAACTTCGGTAGTCGCTTTCGGCAGCCATGACACTGCGTGCCACCTTGTCCTCCCCGACCGGAAACACCATTTGCGGGATGTATGCCCTGAACAATGATGGAATGGTTACAAGCAATAAAAAACTTTGATTCCCAGTTGAACTCCAAACGAACGCTGTGTTCAATTACAGCTGGTCTAACAGTTGATTCCTAAAGCGGTATTCACGAAGCAGTATTTAGTGACGCGTAGCTGTGTTAAAGCATAGCTGTCTAAATGTCTAAATACTGCTTTATGAATGCCCCTTATTGATAAGCCCCGTTACTTGTATAGAACATTCGCCGGTAGCATCGATGTGAAGTTGGCCACTGTGATTCTATTGGCTGCTGTGGCATTGGTTGAATTGCTGGTGCCCGCGTCAAGCAGTGTGTGGTTCGGTGACCGCAGACGATGTAACAAGTCGTCCAAACAATTTGTCGTTTCTAAAACAAACGAACTGAATTTTATGATACATGACGTTCAAATTTAAAAACACATTAATTTCAATAATATATCTTTGGTCCCGCGTCTGAATGCGCGCATAGATGGGTGAGCAGTATCGTGCACACGCGCGGGAATTCAAAATTGGCAAAGGGATCCGAGTCCCCTAAAGAAGACCGGGTCACTTGGGCTATTCTGAATTACCACATAAAGGTTAAAACTAGTTTCCTTTAACGTCCACAACCGCATTGAGTCGCAGGTCTTAAAGAAAAGACAATATATTGAGTCGCAGGTCTTAAAGAAAAGGTAATATAATTATGTAAATCAACATTCCAGCAATCAACATGTTGTTGATTTTTCAAAACACTGTAAACACTCCATGGATCTCGTTCAGAACAAACCAGTTTCATTGGAGCGACATCGACTCATGTAGCTCTGATGGGTGTTGAACAGGAACGCAAGGAAATACCGTAGCAGCCACGCGAGCTGTGTTCCGTGCGAGAGCATCACCATGAACGTCACAAATATTGACAAGTAGCCGATACCTGCATTTGTTTATAGTCCAGTGGAGACTCAACTGAAGTCAATGTTCATATCTGCATAAACTTTATTCCGTTCAAAAAGACATTATTACAAATTACAGGATAAAAATGACAGGTCGACAACGTATTATCTTTTATTTTGGTCCCGAGACTGAATGCGCGCACAGATAGATGTGCAGTTGCATGCATGACGCACGAATTTAAAATTGGTAACGTGATCTGAACCCCCAACATAGAGCCCAGTCACTAAAGCGACTTTGAAACGCTACATTAACATTGAAACTAGTTTCCTTTCACGTCTGCACACCCATTGAAACGCAGAACTTGCAAAATTGATAGTACTTGCCAGCGAATAGTGGCACGGCATGCCAGACTTGAATGGCCGAATAGCCAGAGTACTGGCCAAGCACCAACTGCACGTAGTACAACGGGACACAGCAAACCAGCAACGTAAGCAGACACGGCCAGATGAACAAAACTACAATAAGAAATGTCTGGTCGAATCAACAGGATTTTGTGTGCGTGTAGATTGCATGAATTTTTGGTATTATCTAAAAATGCGGGAGACGCATATAAAAGGAGGAATATGGCCTTGTGTAAGCAGTGAAAGACTTGGCTCGACAACCTTTTCAAGTCTCTGATGTGGTACACACGGATACAAGTACATAAGAGTCATATTTTTGCGCCGCGTTTGTTGTTTACAAGCTTGTTGAAAAGCGTAAAAATTTTGAAGTTATCTAGATATTTTTCAATTGTCCTCTTCAGTTTAGTCTAAAATCACATCATGTGCGAAATTCTGTACAGCATGGCCGAATAAATGAGGCAGTCCATCAAGGCGGGATTAGTCGCTGACTAGGAGTTGTCTTTTTCAAAAATGCCAACATAATTTCCAATCATGTGTGCAAGGGAGAAAGAATGAACAGAATAATACGGATAATCCATTAGCTTAAAAAACGCGTCAAATTTGGCATACAATTTGGTTTCTGAACTTCTTTTTCTTTTATTCAAAATTCGCGCGCTCCTTGCACCCTGAAAAAAGCTGCCATGTTTAATCGGCTATACTGTAAATTCTGTGCAAAAAACAGAAACATCAGAGATTGCAAAACATTGCTGCATGTAGCTTTATCGTTGTTGCTAACGTACGCACCGCTGTGCATACAGCAGCACCAGTGCAAAAAGTGTTGTCTTCCGTTGATTTTCACCCTTTTTACCAAACTCTTGTGACAGGATAAACCGGTGAGTCATTGCCACAGAAGGAGACCTTGCGTTCCCAATGCCTCTGCGATACACTTTGTGCAAACCAGTGTCAGCGATCTAAAGTCTGATCGTTATTTTAGTGGTTTTAGAGGTCGCTAAATGCTAGAAAAAGGCAAATGTGAAAGTTTCATTTGTCTACAATGTACGAGGGTTGCCACTTGCAACCTAAATAAAAAATAAACGGCGCAAAAATATGACTCTTATGTACTTGTATCCGTGTGTACCACATCAGAGACTTGAAAAGGTTGTCGAGCCAAGTCTTTCACTGCTTACACAAGGCCATATTCCTCCTTTTATATGCGTCTCCCGCATTTTTAGATAATATTCTGACTTTTACATAAGCCCCGAAGGTCGGACCAAAATCACAATACGTTGGGCACACAACTCAGGTTTTTCATTTTTCGTTTTTAGGCCAATTTCGTCTATGCTATTTCTACGGCCGATTCGCCCAAAATCGTCACGATTCAGTACCTAGAAATTGCTCACATAAGAAAACTGACCCAAAAGCCGTGATCGGCGCAATGAATTACCATAGAAAACACCGACTTCTTGTTTTTCATTTCTGGACCGGTTTCACTAAATTCCACGGCCGATTCGCCCGAAATCGTCACGATTCGGTATCTATAGTTGCTCACATGAAAAAACTATCACAAAATCCGTGATCAGTGTATTTAATTACCATGGAAAACACCGTTTTTTTTTTGTTTTTCATTTCTGGACCAATTTCGCCAATTTCCACGGCCGATTCGCCCGAAATCGTCACGATTCAGTATCTAGAGTTGCCACATAAAAAAACAACCAAAATCCGATCAGCGCATTGAATACCCGGAAAAATCTTCTTATTTTGTTGGAATTGGCGAAATCGGTCCAGAAACGAAAAACAAGAAAAGGGTGTTTTCCAGGGTAATTCAATGCGCTGATTACGGATTTTGGGTTAGTTTTCTTACGTGAGCAACTCTAGATACTGAATCGTGACGATTTCGGGCGAATCGGCCGTGGAAATTGGCGAAATCGGTCCAGAAACGAAAAATAAGAAAAGGATGTTTTCCAGGGTAATTCAATGCGCTGATCACGGATTTTGTGTTAGTTTTTTTATGTGAGCAACTCTAGATACTGAATCGTGACGATTTCGGGCGAATCGGCCGTGGAAATTGGCGAAATTGGTCCAGAAATGAAAAACAAAAAAAAACGGTGTTTTCCATGGTAATTAAATACACTGATCACGGATTTTGTGATAGTTTTTTCATGTGAGCAACTATAGATACCGAATCGTGACGATTTCGGGCGAATCGGCCGTGGAATTTAGTGAAACCGGTCCAGAAATGAAAAACAAGAAGTCGGTGTTTTCTATGGTAATTCATTGCGCCGATCACGGCTTTTGGGTCAGTTTTCTTATGTGAGCAATTTCTAGGTACTGAATCGTGACGATTTTGGGCGAATCGGCCGTAGAAATAGCATAGACGAAATTGGCCTAAAAACGAAAAATGAAAAACCTGAGTTGTGTGCCCAACGTATTGTGATTTTGGTCCGACCTTCGGGGCTTATGTAAAAGTCAGAATATTATCTAAAAATGCGGGAGACGCATATAAAAGGAGGAATATGGCCTTGTGTAAGCAGTGAAAGACTTGGCTCGACAACCTTTTCAAGTCTCTGATGTGGTACACACGGATACAAGTACATAAGAGTCATATTTTTGCGCCGTTTATTTTTTATTTAGGTTGCAAGTGGCAACCCTCGTACATTGTAGACAAATGAAACTTTCACATTTGCCTTTTTCTAGCATTTAGCGACCTCTAAAACCACTAAAATAACGATCAGACTTTAGATCGCTGACACTGGTTTGCACAAAGTGTATCGCAGAGGCATTGGGAACGCAAGGTCTCCTTCTGTGGCAATGACTCACCGGTTTATCCTGTCACAAGAGTTTGGTAAAAAGGGTGAAAATCAACGGAAGACAACACTTTTTGCACTGGTGCTGCTGTATGCACAGCGGTGCGTACGTTAGCAACAACGATAAAGCTACATGCAGCAATGTTTTGCAATCTCTGATGTTTCTGTTTTTTGCACAGAATTTACAGTATAGCCGATTAAACATGGCAGCTTTTTTCAGGGTGCAAGGAGCGCGCGAATTTTGAATAAAAGAAAAAGAAGTTCAGAAACCAAATTGTATGCCAAATTTGACGCGTTTTTTAAGCTAATGGATTATCCGTATTATTCTGTTCATTCTTTCTCCCTTGCACACATGATTGGAAATTATGTTGGCATTTTTGAAAAAGACAACTCCTAGTCAGCGACTAATCCCGCCTTGATGGACTGCCTCATTTATTCGGCCATGCTGTACAGAATTTCGCACATGATGTGATTTTAGACTAAACTGAAGAGGACAATTGAAAAATATCTAGATAACTTCAAAATTTTTACGCTTTTCAACAAGCTTGTAAACAACAAACGCGGCGCAAAAATATGACTCTTATGTACTTGTATCCGTGTGTACCACATCAGAGACTTGAAAAGGTTGTCGAGCCAAGTCTTTCACTGCTTACACAAGGCCATATTCCTCCTTTTATATGCGTCTCCCGCATTTTTAGATAATTGTCCCGTTGTACTACGTGCGTTGGTGCTTCGCCAGTACTCTGGCTATTCGGCCATTCAAGTCTGGCATGCCGTGCCACTATTCGCTGGCAAGTATATCAATTTTGCAGTTCCTGCGTTTCAATGGGTGTGCAGACGTGAAGGAATCAGTTTCAATGTTAATGTGGCGGTTTCAAAGTCGCTTTAGTGACTGGGCTCTATGTTGGGGTTCAGATCACGTTACCAATTTTAAATTCGTGCGTCATGCATGCAACTGCACATCTATCTGTGCGCGCATTCAGTCTCGGGACCAAAATAAAAGATAATACGTTGTCGACCTGTCATTTTTATCCTGTAATTTGTAATAATGTCTCTTGAACGGAATAAAGTTTAGCCTTAGATATGAGACATTGACTTCAGTTGAGTCTCCACTGGACTATAAACAAATGCAGGTATCGGCTACTTGTCAATATTTGTGACGTTCATGGTGATGCTCGCACGGAACACAGCTCGCGTGGCTGCTACGGTATTTCGCCGTTCCTGTTCAACACCCATCAGAGCTACATGAAGGTCGATGTCGCTCCAATGAAACTGGTTTGTTCTGAACGAGATCCATGGAGTGTTTACAGTGTTTTGAAAAATCAACAACATGTTGATTGCTGGAATGTTGATTTATATAATTATATTACCTTTTCTTTAAGACCTGCGACTCAATATATTGTCTTTTCTTTAAGACCTGCGACTCAATGTCGGTTGTGGACGTTAAAGGAAACTAGTTTTAACCTTTATGTGGTAATTCAGAATAGCCCAAGTGACCCGGTCTTTTTAGGGGGACTCGGATCCCTTTGCCAATTTTGAATTCCGCGCGTGTGCAGATACTGCTCACTCCATCTAGGCGCGCATTCAGACGCGGGACCAAAGATATATTATTGAAATTAATGTGTTTTTAAATTTGAACGTCATGTATCATAAAATTCAGTTCGTTTGTTTTAGAAACGACAAATTGTTTGGACGACTTGTTACATCGTCTGCGGTCACCGAACCACACACTGCTTGACGCGGGCACCAGCAATTCAACCAATGCCACAGCAGCCAATAGAATCACAGTGGCCAACTTCACATCGATGCTACCGGCGAATGTTCTATACAAGTAACGGGGCTTATCAATAAGGGGCATTCATGAAGCAGTATTTAGACATTTAGACAGCTATGCTTTAACACAGCTACGCGTCACTAAATACTGCTTCGTGAATACCGCTTTAGGAATCAACTGTTAGACTAACAGCTGTAATTGAACACAGCGTTCGTTTGGAGTTCAACTGGGAATCAAAGTTTTTTATTGCTTGTAACCATTCCATCATTGTTCAGGGCATACATCCCGCAAATGGTGTTTCCGGTCGGGGAGGACAAGGTGGCACGCAGTGTCATGGCTGCCGAAAGCGACTACCGAAGTTTACCGTTGGTGTTATGTCTGCTGGCAGTTTGGGTGCTGGCAACACTGGCGATTGTACGCAGCGCGCAGTCCGCTGCAAAGGTTCGCCTTGGGTGGCCGCAGTGTCCTTTTTTGTTTCGAGATTTGCTTTGAAAATGTAAAAAAGTATAATCAATTTTTTAAGTTTTGCGACTGAATGCGTGTACAGACGGAGAAAGAAAACTAGTTTCAATCTTTATGTGGCAATTCAAAGTCGCCTAAGGGACTCGGCCTTATGTAGGAGACTCGGATCACTTTTTACCAATTTTTGAATTCCTGCGCGTCATCCATGAAACTGTTTACCTATCTATGCGCGCATTGAGTTGCGGGACAAAAATAAAAGCTCATATATTGATTGCCATGCATCACGGATAACGTCTAAGCAGCATATTAGTGATGGCGGAGACATTGCTGCATTTCAGGTGACCATCGTTGCTCTATTCCTCTCAGTTGTGCTGTTCCTTGTTGTGTTCGTCTTCGCCATGACCACACCAGAGGGAACCATTGGAATACTCGACTATTTCATGCCAAAATGGAAAACTGCAGCTACGCTCACGGTACAACATTTCATTGATTGATCATTCTGATCTATTTAAAAAATTTTAAAATGTTTTTCATTGTTTTAAAAATTGATCATTTTAAATTTTTTAAATGTTTAAAAAATGCCGCGCTTTCATTGAGAATTCAGTTCTGGATGGACGGTGCACTGTTCACGTTCACATGCTGCGTCGTCCTGGGGCACTGGTCACGTTCGGCAGTTACACACGGCCGGCGGAGGCGGCAACATCGCCGCCTACATTGGTGCCGTCGTTTCTGGCGTTGATTGTGGCATTCGATCTGGCAATCACTGCCGTGCTGCCTCCTCGGCACACTGCGTCACAAGCTGAACATTGCCGACATTGCGTTGCTGAACGACGCAGGTCACGCAAAACTTTTTAAGCTGCATTCATGAAGCAGTGTTTAGTAACACAGCTTACGTCACTAAATACTTCTTCATGAATGCCACATTATATTAACAAGAGCAACAGAAAACGGATCTTTAAGGTCTGTGCTACATGTCGTTTGAGTCATGATGACTTTTCTGCTTATTTTTGCTGAATTTCCAGGACCCCGACTCCTGTTCATGCTGCTGCCTCAGGCGTTCTCCCTGTCTGAATGGGGCCGCCCATTCGTGGCATTTTATCTGCTCGCGTCGCTGCTTTCCATGAGCACACTGATTTGGCTGCTTGACACGGTAGTCACCGGTTGCATTGATTTGGTTGATCAGGCACATCAACGCTGGTACATCCGCCTGTGCGTGCTGGTGATCGTGAATGCGATCGCGGTTCGCGTGCTCCATGGCCACCGTGTCGTCCGTGAGTGAGACGAGCTGAGTCATTTTTTTAAATTTACAATGTGAACATTTCAATTCACGATGGATTTGAAATGTTCCGGTCTGCTGCAGGCATTCTTTTCACAAAACTTCGCTATTAAAAAACCCAAAATGTTCAGCAAGGCCTGTACGTGCAGCAGCTGCTGAAAGTCGTACAACGGTCGTTGGGTATTGCTGATCGTAGCACTGGTCGAACTTTTGGCAATCGCTTGGGCGTACGGTGAAGAACATTTTTTGTTTTGTTAAATTCATTTATCGAAAATCATCTGTTCTTGCAATACTTAGGAGTTCGTCGACTGCTCACTGATGTTGAGTCGATGACAGGTGCCAGGCCAATTTATTATTTCTGGGCCGTCGTGTTGAGAGTGGTCACTTCAGTCGCTGTTGGTACGGTCGCTCAGACGCGCTTTTATTCATACGATTCGTGTCAAGGATCAAACTATACAATTTACATTTTCACACTTGATTTTTGTACTCGACGTGTTTTGATTGATTTCCTGTGACTCAGATTCTGATCATCTACTGTGTTAGCTGGCGCATTGTCGCAGAACGTGAATTACGAGTTCCAATATCCGACCACTTGGTTGGCCGTTGTGCAACCCTGATGCTTTTTCTGCCGTTGATGCTGATTCCGTTGTTCAGCATGCTTGCGCTTCGACGACGCCAGGCGCCAACGGCGCACAAGTTTGTTGATTTTAGCATGTCATTGCAACCATTTGTTAATAATGTTTTTGTGATGTTTTTTTAAAAATCTGCCATTTTCAGCGTTTCTGCGTCGCTCAAAAACTCCATGATTATTTTCGAAATTCAGGTTTACGGTTATAAAAAAGTTTCAGGTAATGAAAGCACCCTAAGTCCCGATTCAGCATGGTTTCCGTGTCCAGCATGCTGCCACCCGAACCAGTGACCAGAAACTTGGCGGCTCACTGGAAGCCGGCTGTCCGCAGCGGCAGGATGCGCGAAAGTTAGTGACAGTGATTCTCTAGAGATAAGAGGTATTCATGAAGCAGTATTTAGTGACCGCGCAGCCATCCTTACACAGCTACGCGTCGCTAAACACGTCTTCATGAATGCCCCACACTATATCGGGGGTGTTTTCAGACAGGTGCCTAGTGGGTTCGTTGTCCGGGTCAAAAGTCCAAAACACTAAGTGTGGTGTTGCCACTTTATTTCAAAGACCTTACGGTGGACACCAAGGAAATAGGACACCGGAAACATTTTTAAGCGGCATTCATGAAGCAGTACTTAGCGACGCGTAGCTGTGTTAAAACATAGCTTCGCGGTCACTAAAAATACTGCATCATAAATGCCCCTCTAAGCGTTTTGGCAATCAATTTAAGTACAAGTATTTCTGATTTTCAGCGGCTCCACCGCCGAACACGGAAGTGGTGAAGTGCAAACGAGCATCGTCACCACCGCACCGCATCTCGCTTAACGCAGTGGGCCATGAAACCGAGCAAGGTCACCCATCTATAAAATAAATTATCATTGCAATTTAGTGAAATCATTTTTTCGAAACTAAGATCAAAAAAGTATGTAAGATTGTCAAAAACTAATCACTCAGATGAACCGTGGAACGCAAATCACACGCGAAATCGGCACACAAACCGGGGAGGGCGACGACGACGACGATGACGAAGACGGGGAGGGGCATGCACGACAGCCACGCCACAAGTTTGGACAAATGTTCTGCAACGCTTTTAGCTTTTAGTCTTTCGCTTATTGGCTTTTCTCATTACACATAACCCGCAATCTTTTTCACCATGACCGTTTCGTGCAGCCAAAGCAAGATGCTCACGTTGATTCTTCGATGTCCGGACAAAAAAAGCATCGTAAGCACCGACGACAGAAAGAGCAGGCACCATCATAGGCGACGCTCTAAAACGCAGGAGAAAGAGCAAACAAAAAAAGCGAGAGGTGACGAAAACCTGGTAAAAAGCTAGAAACTCGGCAGTTTTGAAAATTGATGCTGAAATCAACATCCAAACATTTGGAAAAGGGTCATAATAATCTTCTAGTTGAAGACTATCATAACAATTCCGTGCCACAACGTTTCCGAAGTTTGTGCCAAATGTTCTTCTCAAATATGGCGAAGAGGCTAGAGTTATTTTCAACCTAGAAAAATGCGTTTACTGTTTCATCTTGCACAATTCACCATAATTTCTGTCCCCCCCAGTGTTTCACATCTTGCACAATTCACCATAATTTTCTGTCCCCCCAGCAGCCTGATCCGGCGCAAGAAAGCACAAGTCTGCCAGCAATCAAGCAGCCCGCCATGCGCTCGCCTCGTCACAAACACCACAGACGTCGTTCATCGAACGAAAACATCATCAGCATCAACCATCATCAGCCGCATCAACTGCGGCGGCGCCGATTGACCAGCCAGTGAGCAACACAGGCAAACTGCCGCCATTGACGGACGCACGCGGCGCACTGGTCAGCGCCACGAAGGTTCGCACAATGTTTTCATCCATCCATTCGTTTTTATTTCGCGAAAAAACAGGAAACTCTCCGATAAAACTGTATAGGGGCTTTCATGAAGTAGTATTTAGTGACCTCGTAGCTATGCGTCACTAAATACTGCTTCATGAATGCCGCTTTTATGAACTGCATGTGGTTCGAGAGACTCCACATGTTCGCACATCGCATGATGAGAAGTTCCGTACTTCTGCAGTTGCACCATGTCAGTGTTTTTTTCATGTTTGCACTTTGCAGCTGTCACGTTCGCATTCGGCTGTCAGCAGCAGTAACGATTCAGAAGGTTAACACCGTTTGCAAATAAGAGTGGGGGGGCCCTAGGAACATTCCGTGATACATGGAAAAGTTTTTAAACCAAGGGTGCAGGGACATTCTACTAATCAAGGCGCTTTAGGTTTACCCCCTGAGTACCCCCTGATTATGCCTATAAAGGTCGTTTTTAGGGTGCGGAAGTTGAAAAACCCTCGATTTTTTGCGATTTTTCGCAAAGTGTACCTTTTTAGCCCTACCGTATCACGTAGTTGCACAGTTTCTGGAACCTCACACAGTATTCACGTGAAAGATCTTGGGAGTTCTTTAAGGCCCTGTATCAATGAGCCCTTGCAAGGGGGGTCCCTGAGGCGCTACGACGCTAGTTAAAATTACTTTTTTTAAAAAATTACGCTATTTTTTTAAAACATTTTTTTGAGCTCATAAACACAATTTTTCGATTTTCATTTTTGGTTCTACAGGGGGGTTTTCGGGGTCGCTGAATTCGAATCTGATCTTAGATTTTTGCCCCGGGCATTTTTTGCCCTAAAATTGGGCAAAAACACATTTTTTTTGCGTTTTCCAGTGTTTTTTGGTTTTAATTTTTAATTTTATGTGCGGATTTTTTTAACAAAGCTGTTTTACAACAGCCTTACAACCGCTGTATCGGAATCAGTTTTGATATTTTGCAACTGACCACTTGCCCACCCAAAAAATGGGTAAAAAGTTGATTTTTTTTGCTTTTTGCACACGTTTTCGTTTCACAGTGA
Organism: Theristus sp. LFF4_11; assembly: GCA_030248135.1. Lineage (NCBI taxonomy): Eukaryota > Metazoa > Nematoda > Chromadorea > Monhysterida > Xyalidae > Theristus > Theristus sp. LFF4_11. The sequence goes on from JASANC010004872.1 coordinate 26,852, forward strand.
AAAAATCAAGTTAGAAACAACTTGTAATTTAAATTTTTAGTTCTACATGGAGGGTTTCGGGGTCGCTGAATTCGAATCTGACCTTAGATTTTTGTCCCGAATTTTTTTTGCTTTAAAAGTTGGGCAAAAACACATTTTTATGCGTTTTCCAGTGGTTTTTTGTTTTAATTTTTAATTTTAAATGCGGATTTTTTTTAACAAAGCTGTTTTATAACAGCCATACAACCGCTGTATCTGAATCTGTTTTGATATTTTGCAACTGACCACTTGTCCACTTAAAAAATGGGTAAAAAGTTGATTTTTTTGCTTTTTGCACACGTTTTCGTTTCACAATAAAAAATCAAGTTAGAAACAACTTGTAATTTTAATTTTTAGTTTTCCAGGGAGGTTTTCAAGATCGCTGAATTCGAATCTGACCTTAGATTTTTGCCCCGGGCATTTTTATTGCTCTAAAAATGGGGCAAAAACACATTTTTATGCGTTTTCCAGTGGTTTTGCCCAATTTTTAGAGCAAAAAAATCCCCGGGGCAAAAATCTAAGGTCAGATTCGAATTCAGCGACTCCGAAAACCCCTCTGTAGAATTAAAAATTAAAAATACAAATTGTTTCTAAACTGATTTTTTTACTGTTAAACGAAATAGTGTGCAAAAAGCAAAAAAAACCAACTTTTTACCCATTTTTTTGGGTGGGCAAGTGGTCAGTTGCAAAATATCAAAACTGATTCAGATACAGCGGTTGTAAGGCTGTTATGAAACTGTTTTTTAAACAACTCTACATTTAAAACTAAAAATTAAAACAAAAAACCACTGGAAAACGCATAAAAATGTGTTTTTGCCCTATTTTTAAAGCAATAAAAATGCCCGGGGCAAAAATCTAAGGTCAGATTCGAATTCAGAAATCTTGAAAACCTCCCTGGAAAACTAAAAATTAAAATTACAAGTTGTTTCTAACTTGATTTTTTATTGTGAAACGAAAACGTGTGCAAAAAGCAAAAAAATCAACTTTTTACCCATTTTTTAAGTGGACAAGTGGTCAGTTGCAAAATATCAAAACAGATTCAGATACAGCGGTTGTATGGCTGTTATAAAACAGCTTTGTTAAAAAATCCGCATTTAAAATTAAAAATTAAAACAAAAAACCACTGGAAAACGCATAAAAATGTGTTTTTGCCCAACTTTTAAAGCAAAAAAGGCCCGGGACAAAAATCTAAGGTCAGATTCGAATTCAGCGACCCCGAAACCCTCCATGTAGAACTAAAAATTTAAATTACAAGTTGTTTCTAACTTGATTTTTTCACTGTGAAACGAAAACGTGTGCAAAAAGCAAAAAAAATCAACTTTTTACCCATTTTTTGGGTGGGCAAGTGGTCAGTTGCAAAATATCAAAACTGATTCCGATACAGCGGTTGTAAGGCTGTTGTAAAACAACTTTGTTAAAAAAATCCGCACTTAAAATTAAAAATTAAAACCAAAAAACACTGGAAAACGCAAAAAATGTGTTTTTGCCTATTTTTAGGGCAAAAAAATGCCCGGGGCAAAAATCTAAGATCAGATTCGAATTCAGCGACCCCGAAAACCCCCCTGTAGAACCAAAAATGAAAATCGAAAAATTGTGTTTATGAGCTCAAAAAAATGTTTTAAAAAAATAGCGTAATTTAAAAAAAAGTAATTTTAACTAGCGTCGTAGCGCCTCAGGGACCCCCCCTTGCAAGGGCTCATTGATACAGGGCCTTAAAGAACTCCGCAAGATCTTTCACGTGAATACTGTGTGAGGTTCCAGAAACTGTGCAACTACGAGATACGGTAGGGCTAAAAAGGTACACTTTGCGAAAAATCGCAAAAAATCGAGGGTTTTTCAACTTCCGCACCCTAAAAACGACTTTTATAGGCATAATCAGGGGGTACTCAGGGGGTAAACCTGAAGCGCCTTGATTAGTAGAATGTCCCTGCACCCTTGGTTTAAAAACTTTCCCATGTAGCGCTACCCCCCCCCCACTCTTATTTGCAAACGGTGTTAATGTTGTTTTTGTTGTCGGTGTTGTCAGCAAGTGAAATCTGTTTTTGTTGTCTGCCTCATCAACGGGAGTCGTGGTCCTGGCATTTGAGGAAAATGAGTCATGAATCAACAACGGACATGTACAGTCCTTAAGATTCATTCACAATAAAGTACATTGTATAGATGAAAGGTGGTATTATATGGGGTTGGTATTACGGTATATAACCATGCTTTCTTACTTTATCAAATGAAATCAACGTTAAAAATTTTATTCTTCAAAATAATTTTGTCAAGAACAACTAAAACACGTTGAAAAATAAAAAAAAAACATCACAGTCTCAGAAAAGATACTCGGATTCGGCGGACAAATAAAATATAAATGAACAAAACTTTGACACAAAACAACGTGCATTTCTGCAGTTTACGGCATATACATGCATCAAATGCGCTGAAAAGCCACTGAAAAATAGATACGGAGACAAAATACAAACCATTCTGCAAGACACAGGTTGCTATTCACAAAGAGGATATGGATTTTAATGGCCTCCCGATGGTATAACCGAATGCAAATACAGTCGAACTCTAAATTATAGGGAATCCGCTGATTGGTTGGTGGGTCACGTGATGCATGCTTTCGATGCAGAACGACAGACGACGCTCCACATCAATGTCTGCACAGAAAGCATGCATGCACGTGACCACCAAGCCAACCAATCAGCTGATTCCCTATAATTTAGAATTCGACTGTATATATACGACACTCTGATGAACTGGCAATATCTCTGGCAACCATAGTGATGACTGATGAACATTGCGCGAGAGAGAGATCACGTGCTTCGATCGCGGCTTTCACGGTTCATGGCAGCAAACGTCATTCGTCTTGACAGCCGCCTCTCGCGCCTTAGCCGCTGATAGTAGCCGTCTCTGACCTCGCTGAGCAGCAGCGCAATCAAACCCGCCCACGCCTCCAGGACCTCCGTCTGTCCGTGCATCGCCTGATCCAAGTAGACGCACTCCGTGGTCATCGTGTCCGCGATGGTCACCCAAAAGTCCGGCTTGAAACCCCACTGTTTGAACTCGACGTGCATTTCCCCGAACTCGCGCGCCATTCGCCGGAGCTCGTCGATGTTGTCGACCTTGGCGACGACCTCGTCCAGGAATTGTGTCAACGTGTTGCCCATCTGTAGCCACGCGTCACGACTGACGTTCTGCAAAAGCGAGCGACACTTGTTCCAAAGCAAACGCAGCTCACACAGCGTCCCCGCACGCGACCGAGCCCGCTCGATCGGCCAAGTTGCGTCACTACCTTTCCCACCTGTTGGGCGATGAACCAACCTCACTTGATGCCTGGCTAACCTGTTTTAACGGGGCTGCACATGAAAGGTACAGTGGGCGTTTGGCGATAGTTTTGAAAACACACATGAAATTACGTGAAACGTGTGACTAGTTGGGGTGGACGAGAGAATGAGCAGTTTTTTTGTTGTTGTTGTTGGGATTTTTAGGCGATGTTTTTAGCCAGGACTAACCCAGAGAAGCGTACCGAACGCCATTGAGTAAGCTTCATCGAGTTGTCCCTGTCATTAAGTGCCTATACACCCCTAGACGGGGCTCGACCCCTCGAGCGCACAGACTGCAGTCTAACGCACTACCACCAGGCCACGAGGGTGACCCACCAGGCAACGAGGGTGACTGACCACGAGGCCACCCAGCAGCTGCGTGAAGGCACCCGCTTAGCTGTTGCACGAAACCGGTGAATTCAAAAATGACGTGATTCCTTAAAATAACTATTCCCTTTTACTATTTCCATTGTTTCAGTCTTAGTCGATTATTCCACAAAATATCCAATTCAACACGAAAAAAGCGCACATACCTGAAGGAATTCCCGGTAATCCTGGCGCTTCTCGACGCATCGCATCTGAATTCGATTGCCGAGGTCGGCGTGCGGCTCTTCAAAGCAGCTCTTGATGATCTCGCGAGCGTTCAGCGACAGCGGATGCGGAGTTTTCGGTGATTTCGTTTGTTTATCCGTCGTTGATTGGAGACCGCTGGTGCTCGGCTTCTGCGATCGATCTGAATATATCCAACCAACCAACTTATACCTTTTGAAAAACCGAAATATTTTAAAAATAATGCTGCTAAATCGAAAACCACAAAAAATAGGCAAGGCGTTTGGTTGTTGTTGTTACCGCTTTCTTTGCTGTTCGACCGTGCACCCGTCCATCCGGCCATACTTGACCGCGACGACAGTCTCTGCACACGCACGCTCTTCGTCGTCGTCGTATCGGTCGTCGATTGCGACGACAAAATCGACGTTTTCGACGGCCGCTTCTGTCGCTCGGTGTCGTTCGTGGACGCGAGCAACGACGTTTCACTCGACGGAGGCAGATCGCTGGAATCAATTCTGGTGTTTTGTTGCGTCCGCGTCATCCGCAGTTTCGTTTCGTCATCCGTTTCATTCTCCGCGAACGCGCAGCCGTCGAGACTCGACGACGAGAAAACGCTGCCGTTCTCCAGTGCGGGCGTCGTCGTCGTCGGCGACAGAACGCCGGTCTTGTGAACGACGATCGAGCCGCTGTAGCGTCGCACGTCGATCTCGACCAGTGGCGGTGGTGGATTGGCGTGAGTGTTGCTTAGAGTTGCGGTCAGTTCCGACTTTTTGCGCACAATCGAGCTGTTCGGCAGGAATTCCGAGTGGCCTTTGCTGCTGCTGCTGGCGCCGTTGTACGCGAGTGAACTGCTTCGCGGCGGTTTCTGGTCGAGTATGACGTCATCGACACTGTGGCTGCCCGCGCGATACGGCACGCCGCGACGACGCACGTCGCCTGAAACGGGTGTGCTGCTTTGTCATTTGGGCCATTCATGAATCAGTATTTAGCTGTGTTAAAACATAGCTGTGCGGCCATTAAATACTGCTTCATGAATGCCGCTTTTGTGTTCGGTGTGTGTGACTCTGTGTGTGTGTTTGGCGTTTAGTCAATTTCAAAGACATACCCTTTAAAGCCACAAGAACAAATTTTAATGTTACATTTGTTACCTGCGCTCGACGGTTTGTTGCCCATTCGCGAAAATAAATGATCAGTAGCAGGCTTGTCTGGCGCTTGTTGATGGGATCAGCTTCGATGTTAGCACAGCAGCTCAGCTGTTATGCTATATTATGCGTCCACGAACATCCGCCAGTACTCACATGATTCTGAGCATGATATTGCAGCTATGCCAATTACACTGTTGCAACGATTTCATGTATGATTTTTTGCTCATTTTCAAAGACCAGTATTATCTTTTAAGCCGTATAAGCTGCAAGGTAATATTACGCAGTGTTCCAGAGACACACGGGACAAGCTCACAAAAAGTATGCTCATCAAATATATAGATAGTATTCAACTGGGAGAACAAATCTGCTTTATGTCATTGTGTTTCGTTAAAACATAAACCAGCCAAAAAAAACTTGTTTTCAGCTGCATCATCAGCATTCTAATGCAGTTCACAGGCACAAAAAGACATCTAATATGTTCAGAATGCGGCTGAAACAAGAGATTAGTGAAAACAGGTGTTCGGAGATGTAACAGGTCGGCGGTGACAAATAGGCAGAAAGCATAAAAAACTTGAGCCGCACCGAATATGCAAATGAACTGTGTTTTGAAATTGAGAATCCCAAAGACAACTTATGTTAGAATATGCAGCAGAAAAGCCCATTCATGCACTGGCGCGCGCTGAAGCTCTGATGTTTTTGCTTCATGAATGCGTAGCGAAGTGACGCCGGCGCTTCAAGTTTCATGAATGAGCCTTAAGATACGCAGAACAAAAAATCGAGCAACATAGAATGTCGTTAAACTAGTTAGCAATTTTTAGTACACCAAATTCAAAGTTCGAACATTGATCAGCTGAACAAAACGTTGACCTCATTAAATTGACCTTATAAAATGGTTCAAATCAATCGACCAACTAGATTTGAATGCAGAGACAGCCAACCGACGCATGAAGGTAAATGAAAGGTGCAACGTGAAGTGGAAGAGACGGCGTTTGAACGCGTTTCAATAAAGTTGGGCTTTTTTAGCTGGGACTTTGCTGAATATTGAATTGCAACTGGCGCCATTCTGCACATTTGGCGTACGGTTTTCTAAATTTATTCGATATAGGCGATTGTTTCAAAATGTGCATCTGGAAAAATTGTATCAGGCGGTCTATTTCCGGTGGAAATAAACAAGATTATTGGAATTCAGCATATATGCCAACTATGCCAGAATGCAAAACAAATTTTGCACCGGAAAGCTTTTTGGCGTCCGACTCGTCTGTTCAACTCGAAAATATACGTGGAACGACTAAAAATAGCCAACCTAGTGTTTTCTTGCCGGTTGGTTGGAGGAAATTAGATTAATTCGACAAATTTATGGATTAGTGGACACATTCACAAAATCGCAGGTACACGCCGCCTTGCAATAGCTTTTTCCAACTTTTTTAACGACTTACGTAGTATTATCTTTTTTAAGACCTGCGACTCCATGCGGTTGTGGACGTAAAAGGAAACTAGTTTCAATCTGTATGTGGAAATTCAGAATAGCCTAAGTGACCCGGCCTTATTTAGGGGACTCGTATTCCGCTGCCAATTTTGAATTCCCGCGTCGTGCATGAGACTTCTTACCCATCTCTGCGCGCATTGAGACGCGGGACTAAAAAAAATAATTAGTGGGTAGCAATTAATAGCAGAGAGGTTGAACGTGTTGGAAATGTGAACGTTTTGACACGGAGACTGCCAAAAGTTAGCGTATATTCGCAGCTAAACTTTCGCGACTGTAAAACGGAAAGAATTCTTGATTGCGCTTGTTTTCGACGTCCGTACAGAACACTTGCGGTTGGATTTGGTGTCCCACCCACCCTTACGACATGTGCAAGTGCAACACAGGATGAGTGAGTCGTTTTCAATGTTTTACTAGCGCACCAGAGCGTTGAACATTGAATGCCAGCAGATTTCCAAAAACGACGTTGTTGTTATCGGTCGAACTACAGCAATATAATATATTTCAGAGACGAAAATTGACAACAAACGTGATTCTAATGATAAATTGAGCTGCATAAACGCTTGCGCATAGAGGTACGCATAGTTGTGGTGTGCGCAGTTTCGCCGGGCGAAATAAGACAGAACTTGTGAAGCCTCGATTAGCTAGCAAGCTGCACCGGCAGCGGCGCGCTTTCAAAAGTGTCGCAACGAAGAGCAAACGAATGGTAAAAGCACAGCTAATCTCACTTTGTATTCCAAATGCGACACAAATCCACAACTGCCCGATGGACAGAGAAGCCACAGTCTTCTTCCGTTGCCCTTTCAACAAGTGAAAGTTTTTGACTTTATGCGCAATTTTTACACCTACACAAAACTATATGAACGTGACAAACAAGTGCGGTGCACACAGCACACCCAAATGTAAGCTCGCGCAAAAGTTTGTGGAAAAATAATAAATTAATGGCTGTGCCGGTGTGACTTTTTTCGATACACGACGATCAATGACGTAAACATAGAGACAACATTGGAATTACCGGCATGTAAAGTGTGTTTTTATAAACCTGTCAAATTTTTCGCAGAATATAGAGCATACAAATAACGAATGTATCGTTCTTGGTTGAAATCATGCGACCCAATTATGGCTGAACCATGTTTTCATGCCGCTCCCATCTCATTATTTCTTGTTTCTCATTACACTCTTTGCATTCTGCGATAAGAAAGTGACAGATTTGAACAAGCATACTGTACTATACAGGATGTGAACGGAAGACTAGATTTTTTTTGAAACTCAAATCAGCTAAGCTACAACTATTGCAAAACTATTGAAGAAAAACACGGATTATGTACATTATCTAAAAATGCGGAGGACGCATATAAAAGGAGGAATATGGCTTTGTGTAAGCAGTGAGAAACTTTTTTGCTTCACAACTATTTTCAAGTTTCTGATGTGGTACACACGGATACAAGTTCATAAGAGCCATATTTTTGCGCCGTTTATTCACTATTTCGGTTGCACATGTACTTTGTAGACAATTAAAACTTCAACATTTGCGATATTTCGGGCATTTAGCGACCACTAAAACCACTAAAATAACGATCAGACTTCAGATCGCTGATACTGGTTTGCCCAGGACAAAGTGTATCGCAGAGGCATTAGGGAACGCAAGGTCTCATTTTGTGGGACTCACGGGACAGACCTAGGTTTTTTTTTCAAAAAGTCGGTTCTGCAATTTGCAGAAATTTGGTAAAAAATTTCTGCAAATGAAATTTGGTTTCTGCAAATTTCAAAAACACGACAAAAATGGTTTTTGTGCTTTTTTAATGTCATTTTTTTGCTCTGAGCATCATTTCTCAACGATGCGCAGAATTGCAATTGCCAATTGCATCGTTTTACCGCAGAATTTTTCAAATATTCAGAAAAAGAACACCAAAACCAAACCAGATTGCCAAACCAAACAAATCACCAATCATTCGTTTCAAATCATTCAACCTAATTCAGA
>JASANC010004873.1:0-42566 GCA_030248135.1 Theristus sp. LFF4_11
AAGCCGGTCGGCCAGAAAATGCTGCAGCAACAGGCGGCCAACAGCAACGTACACACGGGCAAGGTAATGTTGGCCGTTAGGTCTCTGTTATTGTAATATGTAGGCGCTGTTCTTAAGGCCCGTTCATACTGACACGGCACGGCATGTCACGTCACGCACGTCAGCTGGCCTGGCCTTAAAGGCCGATTCATACTGACATGCTGAGACACATTGACCTACGTCAACGGCATGTTTTCATGGACGGCGGTATGCAACAGCGCAAGATCTACAGTCGAACTCTAAATTCTAGGGAATCAGCTGATTGGTTGGTGGTCATGCGCATGCATACTATCTGTGCAAACCTAACTCCGCCCCCACACCAATTTCTGCACAGAAAGCATATGTCACGTGATCACCAACGACGACGCTGATTTCCTATAATTTAGAGGTCGACTATAAAGTGACGTGATGTGCCGTGCCGTATACACAGACGTCATTATGAATGGGCCTGCCTCTACAGTTTTTTGATCGACATGTCCCTGCTGCGGCGCGTTTCGCGATTCAAATAAAAAAAACCTGAAATGAAAAGGTGACAAGCACTGACGAGCACCACCACGACCACGAGCACACGTGCAACACCAACAAGCGCACGTCGAATGTGTGCCGTGATGACGAGTCGGAGAAACTGTTGACAGCGCACGGCCGGCTGGCGGACACTGGCAAACCGTCGACGCCGCTGTTGCTGCGTCGGCGCAATCCGGCGACGGACGACACTCAGTCGGAGTTGAGCGCCATGACTCCGCCTCCGTTGACTGTGCCGCCGTCGTTTCCGACCAAGGGTACGTACACACACACGCCGAACGAAAATGTCCAAAGTGCGGTCCGGTCCGGTGTTCTATACCGGCCCTTGGTACGGAACGGTACAAAAAGGGTACAATGCGTTGAGTGTGATTGTTGTTGCGGAGTTTTATTCAATTCCCGGCATAACAGAGGCGGTCAGCACCGTGTTGGACACCTTTCGTTAACGTGATGATTTTTGTTGTTTTTTAAACTTTTTTGAATGCAATCAATTTCCCGCTCAATCAAACTACAACCGCAAATGTCAGTCCTCATGTGTTGCAGCAGCCGAGAAATCGATTTTCGCTACTGTTTTTCTTCAGGCGACGCTCTACCCACCACCCCTGAGCGTTCGTTTGCAAGCGTTCTGAATGCGACTAAACCAGCAGCGTTGAACAACAGTAGAATCGCACAAATGCCGCCAAATCCAACCGACACAACTACCGCAACAACAACAACAACAGCGGCGTACATCTTGTGCAACTTCAACGCGACCGATGATGATGATGATGATGATGACGCAAGTTTTCCGACCGAGCCGCTAGCGGCCGCTCGGAACGTTGCCGCTGGTGACCGGAACAACTTCGTCATGGATGACTTTTACCCGGCCTACTACAGCGAAAACAAGGTCGGGGACAGTACTACTGCTGCTAACAGTTGCGGCAAACGGGAACCACCGTTGCTGCTGACGGAAAACCCAACCACTAACAATAACAACAACAACCAGCGGAACGTTGACAACACGGCAACGAATAACAATTTGCTGTGCGGTAGTCGAGGCGACGTCGTGATGGAGTTTTTAGACAACACTGGGCGATTGGAGCTGTTTTTGTAAAGGCGCATTCATGAAGCAGTATTTATTGACGCGTAGCTGTTTTAAAAGATGTAGCTACGCGGTCACTGAATACTGCTTCATGAATGCCTCTAAAATAACATGATGCTGTTTGTGTGTGCATAACACGAATAACAAGAATAACATGTGAATAACAAGAGAGACAGTTGAATAATGCACATATTGTCTTTAACAGTTTTTTGAAAATCATTTTTTTCTCAAAAAATCCTAATCACAGTATTTACCGTTTTTTGAAAAATACTTGAGTTGCAACACGTAAACAACAAAAAAACCAACAGCATGCGATTTTTTTTGTTTTTGCGCGGCAATTTTGTGGTAAGTCCAAGACAACTTGATGAGCTTGATGAACAAAATACAGTGAAACCGGCGTTTCCGAAACTTTCACTCAATATTCGTTGTTTCAGCCCAATTCAACGTCATTGTGGCCTTCCTGAATTCTTTGGCGCTTGAAAACTGATATGATGGATTTCTGTCAAAAACTCAGCGATTTTTTTGTGTATCTTAGACGGAAAACGGAAACCGAAAACGAACACCCGAAACACCGCTTGTTCAATGAAGGCTGGATCATGGTCAATAAAGAAGACACTGGTCATCTGACACTGAGAAATGGGGAAATACAAGAAGTGACGACATTGACGAATCAAGGTGGACGCAGGTCTGGACTGGCTGGTCAATGCGTCCGTCAATCTATGAGGGCTGCCACAAAGGTTTGTTACTCGCAAAACAGATATCTTGTTTTGTTGTTTAGTCGAGAACGAAAACGTGTGCGAAAATCGGTTGTGAAACAAATATTACCGGCAAATTAGCTGTTTGTTTTCTATTAAAGTTACATGTCCTTACTCATTGTTGTTTCTCTACACCCACGCAGAAAAATAATGCGCCTGTTGGTGCACATGTTCGTGCACTTCCGATCGATTCAGATTCACTTCAAGTTTCAGAAGCAAAAAAAACGGCTGCATCTGTACAAGAACAAAAGCGTTTTTTTTTGCTTTACAAAAAATTCTAAGTGCATGGGGTTGTGCATGTGAATCGATAAGTGCACGAACATATGCATCTGCATTAGTTTTCTGCGTGTCCTTTCGACAGCGTTCAGCATAATTTTTACAAATCACCAACAAGTTGAGTGGTACGTATCAACGTTTTCCGATTGCTGTGCGATAATTCTCACCACGATGCTCTATTTTTGTTATTCCATGGTTTCATGTTTCGGATGTTTCGGTCATACAATGCTAAGAAACCTGACGTGAATTAGCCGCAAAATAAACATATAGGCAAGAGACTGAAGTTTTTTTACACACAAGCAACTGAAACATACACGCATTTTTTGGATTCACGTAAACTGAAACCGGTAGCCGTGCTGCTGATCCATTCAAGGTACAAAATCACCCGTGAGAATTCAAATGAAGCAGTTATGGTGGGCGTGTATAAAAAAACACGTTTCTCTGGTTTCTGGTCCGTTCCGTTTGGTATGTTCGGCGAAATTACATGGAAACAGAATAATACGAAAATACAGTACATAATTATTAAGCTGGAAAACACCCTGATCATGCACAGAAATGTGTGCAAGCTGCGAATGTGTTGCGCACAACTGACACCCACACACTGGTCGTACGAGCTAACTGTTTGCAAATGAAGTTTTGCAAATGTATTTTCACTTTCATCATAGTCTGTCTGATTATTCTTTGAAATCTCTTCTGTTGATCCATTCAAAAAGAACCTTTCAACCACACACACACACACAGTGTGCGGCTGCAAGTTGCAATTCAACAACGAAACTTTTGAGGTCACAATGTGCCTGGCAAGTGAACCAGAGAACAGTCAGTCACACACAGTTTTATTTTTAAAAATTTAAAAATTTGAAAATTTACGCATTGTTGTAGCTGCCGAGGATCGGGGCTGCACATCAAAGTTGAACTTTATGATTCGGTGGTGAAAAAGATCGACTTTTTAGCGAGTCACTGTGCAGATCTGTAATTTGTCTTGGCTTTCAGCCTGTTTCAACAAATTTGATTCAAATCATACCATAAGTGGTCATTTCGCAAGCCCAGTTGTTACCGAAGGCGGGTGAAATAAATGTTCCGACAACATGGTGCCCCGCAACCATGAAATGTTGTTGGTTAATCCACAGACGCATTGCCAATGTTTCTATAAGCAACCTTTCGCAGTGTCTACAGGTGTGTACATATCTAGCATCTATCTATAGCTACAAAAATATTCACTTGTTAATATTGGTCTGGAATCTGGGTATGAAAATTGCAAAAGTTCAACATTATGCGTCTGAACCACGCATGGCTGATGATCATGGGAACAAAAATGTGCATGTGTAAGATTAACAAGCAAAATATCACATCTTGTGTCAACTTTTGAAAACACGAATCAAAGAAGCCCATATGATCAAAACCAGGTACAATGTACTGCATCATTAATCTTCATGTCCTTATTATTTGTTAATATTGCGGCGCTAGCTGCGCTGCGCACCATTTTTGTTCAGGACAAACACCATAACCATTCTTTGCACCCAGACTCACCCGACTAACCTGTATTCATCTCAAGAACTGTACGAACGAAGAAATTTCAAGTTAGAAAACCAACTGTATTCGCAATTGCGTCACCAACTGCCGTATTCACCGCCAACATTTCACCAACGCGGCATCAGAAAGCAGTCTTTCTGTTGCTCTTTGCTTCGCTTTTGCTGTCAATCAGCATTCTACTACTGAAGAAGCAGTTAGACTCCAGCCAACTTTCGGGCGTTTTTTTCGCAGCATCTACCTCAGAGAACCGAACAAATAATTTGAGCAACGTTTGGATCTACACAATTACGCCCACGCATCAGTCGCTGGTGCAGAAGGTATTTTTTTAACGCTAATTTGCTTTAAAACGGTTGTTCCAAACCGAGTGACCTTTATAAAGGTCGGTTATAAACAAATGAAGCGGCACTCATCATGAACCAATAAGTTTTTAGCGAAGCACATCTATGTTTTAACATACATAGCTACGCGTCATTAAACACTACTTCATGAATGCTCTTTGTAGGCTGATCTAACTCGACTGTATCAAACGCTGGCCTGGGTGCCTCGACTTCACTGGATTTTGATAGAAGATGCAAGCCGGAAAAGTGAACGAATCGCGAAATTACTCCGTCGCAGCGGACTGCCGCACACACATCTGAATGTGCGGACGCCCAAAAACATGTCAGGTATGTATGCTCAATCCCCTAAAACGTGTCACGTAAAGATGATGTCATTGAATCAACAACGTTGGTGGTGCCACCAGTATGATCGTAGCACTCAGTGACACAGCCAATCAGCTGGCGGCTGTTTGAAATGTCTGTTTGACTGAAATAATGCACCAAATGTGTGTCTGAGTTTGTCTGCTCAAAATCAATGTCTTACGGCTCAAAACGTCTGCTTGACAAGCCAAAATCAGTGTTTAAACAGCACAAAACGTGTGCTTAACAACCCCAAATCTGTGTTTAAACTGCACCAAACGTGTGCTTAACAACCCCAAATCTGTGTTTAAACAGCACAAAACGTGTGCTTGACAACACAAAGTCAGTGTTAAAAAAACAGCACAAAAGGTGTGTGTGTGTGACTGCAGGCCGTGGCATGGTGCAACGCAATTTCGGACTCGACTGGCTGCGGCGGCAGTATGCGAGTGGCGTGCTCGCCACGCCAGGTGTCGTCTATTTTGCCGACGACGACAACACTTATGACGTACGCCTGTTTGAGTTGTTCGTACGACGCGTCAGCGGCGTTGGCGTCTGGGCGGTCGGTTGGTGTAATTGCTGTCGTATTTTGTGTTTTCATGGCACTTGCCGGTCATATTTTGCTTTGTTTCAGCGTATTTGTCGTCATATTTCGGTAATTTTGCTGTACTTATGTGTTTTTCCATGGTAGAAAGTTTGCCCGTCCCCACATATGCGCTTCGAATTGAAATGTGGTAGCTTTGCAGTTTACCATTTTTGCAGTTTGTTGAGCGGGTACCACTAGCGTGCTCGAGAAATTGTTGCGAGAGTCGGTTTTACGGCTGATATGTAGCTCAACAACATGTTGAGCTTTTTGTTGAGCTCAGAATCGAACTCTAAATTATTGGCAATCAGCTGATTGGTTGGTGATGCACGTGATGCAGGCATATTTCTGTGAGCACAGCGGAGACTCTGTCGCTGCACAGAAGTCATATGCATCACACATGTGATCACCAACCAATCGGCTGATTGCCTATAATTTAGAGTTCTACTGTCACTGTATTACAACTGTTTCTTGTGGTTTCAACTGGTAGATAAGCGTACACCGCGGGTCCCAGGCTCGTGAGTACAAGGCCCGGGCTGCACAGCCCAACGAGAAATGTCCCTCGATGGCGTCTACACTGTCACCCCCGTGGCCTGGTGGTAGTGCGTTAGACTATTGCCTGTGCGCTCGGGCGATCGAGTCCCGCCGAGGGGCGTGGGCGTATATAGGCACTTAATGACAGAGAAAACTCGATGGGCGCCCTACTCAATGGCGTTCTGTACGCTTCTCTGGGTTAGCCCTGGCTGAGAACATCGCCTGAAAATTCCAACAACAGCAACCATCGCGCACAGGTCTGGTGGGCGGCGCACTCGTCGAGACACCGACGGTCGACTCCGCCCTCAGCGCAGTGATTGGCTGGGACGTGCACTATTACCCCACACGTCGCTTCGCCACCGACATGGCCGGGTTCGCAGTCAACGTGCGTCTGATTTTACGTTACCCGACCGCTGCCTTCCATCGAAAGTGCCAACCGTCGCTCTTTGAGACGTGCTTCCTCGAGCAATTGAACGTCACTTTGGCGGACTTGCAGCCATTTGGCGTGACGCCACCGCGGGAGGTGCTCGTTTGGCATACGAAAACGAAAGACTCGGGCAAGAAAGGTGGCGCCAAGGGCTATGACGTCTGATCATAGCGCGATAACACGAAACACGAGTTCACCTGTATCATACACCTGTATGTTATTGGTTGGCCAAACGTTTTGAATTCACCTGTATTGACCTTCATTCCTGGATATGTCTTAACCTGATTCTGCCGGAAAGTACTCAATTTGTGGAACTGTGATGTTAACTCATCCATCTGTGATAAACGCATTAAACTTGGCCAAAGAAATGTCACGTTTTTCACGATTTTTTTTAGTTTTCTTTGTTACTTTTGTTCACCTATTGTTTTCTACATAAATTTTTTACATGAATACAAGGTTGAGCATAAGTGTACCACATTTGACAGCTCATATCTCGCCAACCAATGAACCGCTTTGGATAAAAAAGGTGGTACACTACTTAAGCGTTACCCTGTATGTACTTTTTACGTTGGTCAGATTTCTTATTCAGCTCTTTTCTGCACAAATGAGGTTACTTGGCCATCAATTCAGCGTCACAACATTGCTGCTCATGCTGCCTGAAAGGAAAGGGAATTAAAAAAAACCACCATGTGAAACTCCTACAATTTGAGTAGCTAACAGTTGACAGACCGAAATGACGTCATCTTGTCCGGCAGATTCAAATAAAGACTTACATACACAGTATGCTTGTTTAAACCTGCCACTTTTTTCCAAGATATAACGCGCGCAAAAGTAGAAAGAACACAGGTTATTGTGAACACTTAGGTCCTGTATGACCGCAAATGGGGTGTTTGCTTTCAACCAAACCCGAAACACATTCGTTTTCTCACTAAAATTGAAAGTTTTGCACGCTGTCAATTCTGCAAGCAAAGTGGCAGGTTTGAGCAAACAAACATTACCTTGCATTGTGGCGTTGCGCTCGCACATGAACTGGTGGTCAACAAATTTGAACACGGCCAGAACCATTTCAGTGAACGCGGGAACTTCAAAGTCCATGAAGTCGAAGCACAACTGTTGTATGTAGTCCGGTGCTTGCTTGCAGATGCATTCTGCTTGCATCGGCCAATTTGACTGCAATTCGAAAGTAATATGGGTCTTGTCTGTGTTTGGCTCTTTTCAACCCACCGATCAGTGGAGACACGATCGGAAAATGCCAGAAGCCATGCCAAATTTTTTTATCACGACAAAATCTATTCCAAAGTTTATTCCATGCCAAATTCCATTCCAAAATTTAAAAAAAGCAGAAAAAAGCCAGGCAAAGCGTCTCACGCTAATTTTGGCGTGGATTTTTGTATTTGTTTTCAGTGTGAGACTAGTGCAAAGTACGTTTGAAGAAAGAAAAATGCGGCAAACTTTTGAACAGTATTCAAACTGACCACAGTGTCTTCGACAGCGGCGAGTGTGTCGCAAACGATCGGTGGGAAAGGACTCTGTTTTGAGGCGTCACAGCCATACGCCTGCATATTCAAGGAACATACATTGTAATGTTGTTTGCAGTTGTAATGGTTCTGTCAATCAATCAAAAAACGACAAATTGAACCAACGGGGCAGATTGCTTTCAGTTGTTCAGGCAACGTCTTCAGGTGTTTCGACAAACTAACGAATGTTTCAGCGTCGCACTGCAATGGAAAGACCAGACGCAGAAAAAATTAAATCACCATTTAGCGGATTGATTCATTGATTGAGTGCTTCTTTCGCAACCAATCAGCGAAATCGCGATGGGTTTGTGCACGAAGGAAACTTGAAAGATTCCTGAACGATTCACAAAAGGCACACTGGGTGCACCTGCATTGACTCTATCTGTGTGTGTTTATACGCCAAATAAAAATGTCCGATGTTGATGTCCGGTGTCCTGTCCCGCGCAGTGTCCCGGACTTGAAAGTAGCCCATCTGCAGTGTGTAGCGATACCACCTTCGGTTGTTTATGTGGCTACTTTTATTTCAAGGGAAGGGACATCACAATGAAAAAGGGATAACCGGACATCACGGTGGACGTTATTCTTATTTCACGTGTGACCGTTTCCAATAACCGAACATTACACTACCTTCTGCGTCACTGAGCAGTAGAGCACCATCAGATGCTCCGGTTTCTTCGTTGTCAGTTGCAGGTTTGCCCAGTCAGTCAAACGCCAGCACAAATCGCATTTCGGATCACGCGACACCTCCGCCGCACAAACGGAGAGGAAAAATAGCACTAGAAAGTAGGAAACTTTGTTGACAAATGTTTTTTTACAGTTTTTTATAAACTTCTTGTCCAAACTTGTCGTACTGAAAAAAACCGGGGACTCCGAAATCCGAAAAAAAACCAACAATAACGGTAGCAGTCAGTTCTCAGGACTCCTTACCGATGAAAGCAACTGTAGATCCCTGCATTTTCAGCTCACTGTTTTTTCTTTTAAAAATGACTCACAAGTTTGTTTCAGGTATACCGATCGTTTGCCACAGAAGTTATATTTGGAAGAAAAAACTGAAACGGGCCAAAAGTAATGATAAAGACATGAAGCTTTGAGTAGCTGTTTTCATTGCTTATCAATCAGTTGTGTCATTTACAGGTGCAATATTATATTTATACGATAGCAAAAAAATCCGTATTGGTTTTTCTTAAAGATCAGTATTTTGTGTAACAAACATAAAATCAATAAATTATCAACTGCGTAACTTCCAGCTACGTACGATTACAATGTTGACAACAATTTGAAAAAAATCAATGCCAAAAAACGGTTGAAATGAACAAAAACGGGCCGCTAAGAACAATTGACATTGACAAAATCGCGGTTCCACATTGAAACTCTCAGGTTTCCGAATTTTCGTGCCAGTTTTCTGTCTTGGATTCAGTTTAAAGTCACGACGTCGCGGTAAGCTGCAAGGAGAATTGGGCGTTTTCATGGAATCACTCGGCTAAAAAAAGACAAAAAGAATTCGAAAGATAACGAAAAAAAGTTTCCACCCTGCAATAACATCAGCACACAGACACAATAACACGTGTCCGGCGTCTTGTCCGCCTGTTTGTTGCCCTGCGCGGTATCCGCGTCCCGGAAATAAAAGTGGCCCAAAACGCCGAGTGTGGCCTTATGGGATTTATTTTCGGGACTCCACACGGGACGGACACATAGGCGGACAGGACACCAGACAGAGGTTCGGAGGAGCTTTTCTGGGTGGCTCGCATGGGTACAATACGTTTTTTACGATGACGTCACCACGGATAGACGGATGCAAACGAACGGACCATACCATTCGTCGTTGCGTTGCGGCCGCATTCGAACTGATGATCGACAAACTTGAAAATCGCCAGCACCATCTCAGTGAAGGCGGGAACTTCAAAGTCCATGAACTCCTGGCAGGATTTCTGAAGAAAGCTCGGCGCCGCATCGCACAGAGCGTTGGCTTTTGACGGCCACGTGGACTGGGAAGGAAGTTGAGCAGAATTTTTAGATTGAAGCACACACAAAACAATTGTTGAACTTCAATTACCCCAATTGACATTTTCATTTCAGACGGATCGTGACTTAGATTCAAAAAACTCAAGGTGGAAAAACAGATACCACTCACGATTCTGTGCTCAACTTGGCCAAGCGTGTCACAAATAATCGGAGGATACGGACCTTGCTTCGATGCGTCACATCCAAATGACTGGAGAATACATTTTCTGATTAATTGTTGATTTTCATACTTCGCACTCCAAATGATAAAAACAGGACACACGCCACATTGCACCTATGGTACACTATGTTTCTTTAAACCTGTCCCCTTTTTTCAGTAGAATGCCAGAGCCTGCGAAAAACGAACGGAATCGAGGTGGAAAGAAAAAATTTTAGCCACACTTCTTTAATGACGGTTTCTCGTGCTTGTTTCTGTGAAAAAATGGGGTGACAGGTTTAACCAAACACACTGTATCTCTGTAGTTCCATGCTTTTTTTCAGTTGGTCGCTAGCAGAGAAAATCAGGGCAGTAACGGAAGAGATTCTCGGTTGGAGAAACAACTTGGACTTCAAACACTGCACTCGAACCAGCACACTAATCTGATTACTCATAAGATCGTGTCGAAAGTCCAAATAGTGTAAACAGATGCAGCGTGTATGGGCGAGTGTGTGTGTCCCGAAAAAAAGCTGACCGGGCAGACTGCTTTCAGTTGTTCCGGCAAGTTCTCGAAGCTTCTCGCAAAATCGATCAGCGTTTGTGGTTCGCACTGAAACCAATGGCCGCAAAATTGAAAAAAATGTGTCAGAGGATTAGCTTTTGTTTCAGAATTTCATATGAGAACAGTTCCTTTCAAAATAAAAGCCCAGCTCCTACTGACGTACGTCAGCGTACGTCAGCGTACGTCAGCGTACGTCAGCGTACGTCAGCGTACGTCAGCGTACGTCAGCGTACGTCAGCGTACGTCAGCGTACGTCAGCGTACGTCAGCGTACGTCAGCGTACGTCAGCGTACGTCAGCGTACGCCAGCGTACGTCAGCGTACGTCAGCGTACGTCAGCGTACGTCAGCGTACATCAGCGTACGTCAGCGTACGTCAGCGTACGTCAGCGTACGTCAGCGTACGTCAGCGTACGTCAGCGTACGTCAGCGTACGTCAGCGTACGTCAGCGTACGTCAGCGTACGTCAGCGTACGTCAGCGTACGTCAGCGTACGTCAGCGTACGTCAGCGTACGTCAGCGTACGTCAGCGTACGTCAGCGTACGTCAGCGTACATCAGCGTACGTCAGCGTACGTCAGCGTACGTCAGCGTACGTCAGCGTACGTCAGCGTACGCCAGCGTACGTCAGCGTACGCCAGCGTACGTCAGCGTACGTCAGCGTACGTCAGCGTACGTCAGCGTACGTCAGCGTACGTCAGCGTACGTCAGCGTACGTCAGCGTACGTCAGCATACGACAGCGTACGGCAGCGTACGTCAGCGCACGTCAGCGTACGTCAGCGTACGTCAGCGTACGTCAGCGCACGTCAGCGTACGTCAGCGTACGTCAGCGTACGTCAGTCTCCATGTACAAAACACGAAAGGTCAGGTGACGTGACGTGCCGTACACGCATACGTCAGTAAGAACGGGTCTCTTAATGTGGACCTTTTGCGTCAACGTGCAATACAACACCATCAACTGCTCTGGTTTCTTGTTGTCCGTATTCTGCAGCAGCCAATTTGTCGCGTGCCAACATAAATCGCATTCTGGACTGTCCGAAACATCAGCCGAGCAAACCGCAATGATAAGTGTGACTGAAATCGGTGCCAAATTTCACCACTGTCCTAAACTGAATGTCACAATGGCAACACAATAACGCGGTGCCAATGAAAAGATGGCATTTATTTGTAATTCATCAGCAGTGTTGCAATAAAAAAACGAGAGAGTTGTTTGCAACTCAACATTCTTTTATGGGGTCGGGGTCAGGTTAGTGTGGTGTCCAAAGCTGAAATATGCCCAAATTATACTGCCCAAAAAGAATTATTGTCGGGAAAGTCACCAAAAACTGTCGGGATAACGAATTTCTTTTTATCGTGTACTACAAAACAACTCGCGCTACGAACCTGCCAACAAAGCGGTGAAGCGCATCATGATCGTGCAATGCTGGGAAAATACACTGTAGGTGGAACTATTTTTGAAACTGATTTGGACTAAAACAACAACTGATTTCAGATGGACTAGCCAATTGACCCGAGCGTATGTGGCTTAATCAATGCCAAGCCTTTTTGGTGAAGTGGCATTGACTTAGAAAGAAAAAACAGTAACGTTTACTGAATAATAACCCTGAAGAAAATTTACCTTGTGCTGCCGTGAAGTCGCCTACAATACAATATTTTTAATGTATTTAAATAAATAAAAAATGCGAAGTTTATGATTTTGCTATTTTTACCCGTTTACCCTAACCGAAGGCAAGCCTTTTTGTAAGTGAAGTAAAATTGAATAAAAAATATAAAAACTAACGTTTTTTTCATTTACCCGTTTTAAAAAGCTAATGCTTTTTTACCCGTTTACCTAAGCCAAGCCTTTTTTGTAAAGTGAAAATGCAAAGTTTATGATTTTACTATTTTTACCCGTTCACCCTAACCTAAGTCAAGCCTTTTTGTGTGTGAAGTAAGATTGAATAAAAACATAAAAACTAACGTTTTTTTCAATTACCCGTTTTAAAAAGCTAATGCTTTTTTACCCGTTTACTTAAGCCAAGCCTTTTTTGCAAAGTGAAAATGCGAAGTTTATGATTTTGCTATTTTTACCCGTTCACCCTAACCTAAGTCAAGCCTTTTTGTAAGTTAAGTAAGATTGAATAAAAAATACAAAAATTACGTTTTCTTATTAAAAAATACCCGTTTTAAAAAGCTAATGCTTCTTTTACCCGGTTACCCTAACATAAGCCAAGCCTTTTTTCTAAAGTGAAAATGAATAGAAGAAACAAAAAAGTGACGTTTATAATTTTGTTTTGCAGTCATTGCATCTTTTAACCCGCTTACCCCAACATGACCCAAACAATTTGCAAAGTGAAAATGAATGGTAAATACCATTTCGACCCAATTAAAAAACTAACTTTTTTCAGAGACGGTTTTGTTACATCTTTCGCAGTCGCTCGTCAAGTTTTGAGCAGCAACAATTGCCAGTTGCCCATCGTGCGTTACGTTGAAATTATCGCTCATAACCATGGAGTATCATATTGAAAATGAAACATGGAGTACCAAATTTCAATGAACATGTACTTGTTTTGAATCCAAAGTGCAACTTGCAATGCCGATGTCGATGTGCGTTTTGCAACCCGATTTTTGAAAACAAAAAAGTTCAAACTTTTTTCAAAGACGGTTTTGTTACATCTTTCCCAGTCGATCATCAAGTTTTGATCAGCCACGCTTCCATTTGCCTATGCTGCGTTGAACTGTCTCTGTTGTCGAAAGAGTATCATGATGACTCCAGCTATATGAAGAGCGACGTTTTGAGAAAACAATCTCAACTGGCATTAATTAAAAATAGGTTAAGGAAATTGAGATGGAGTTTTCTTAAGTAGCAAAAAAGGGCGCCAATTCAAATTGCAAAAAAGTGCCACGCACAGACACTTTGTAAATTTAATAATATAGACTAGCCTATTGACCCGAGCGTATGTGGCTTAATCAATGCCAAGCCTTTTTGGTGAAGTGGCATTGACTCAGAAAGAAAAAACAGTAACGTTTACTGAATAATAACCCTGAAGAAAATTTACCTTGTGCTACCGTTAAGTTTATGATTTTGCTATTTTTACCCGTTCACCCTAACCGAAGGCAAGCCTTTTTGTAAGTGAAGTAAAATTGAATAAAAAAATATAAAAACTAACGTTTTTTAATTTACCCGTTTTAAAAAGCTAATGCTTTTTTACCCGTTTACCTAAGCCAAGCCTTTTTTGTAAAGTGAAAATGCGAAGTTTATGATTCTGCCATTTTTTACCCGTTCACCCTAACCTAAGTCAAGCCTTTTTGTATGTAAAGTAAGATTGAATAAAAAACATAAAAATTAACGTTTTTTACAATTACCCGATTTAAAAAGCTAATGCTTCTTTTACCCGTTTACCTAAGCCAAGCCTTTTTTGCAAAGTGAAAATGCGAAGTTAATGATTTTGCTATTTTTACCCGTTCACCCTAACCTAAGTCAAGCCTTTTTGTAAGTTAAGTAAGATTGAATAAAAAATATAAAAATCAACGTTTTTTCATAAAAAATACCCGTTTTAAAAAGCTAATGCTTCTTTTACCCGGTGACCCTAACATAAGCCAAGCCTTTTTTGTAAAGTGAACATGCATAGAAGAAACAAAAAAGTGACGTTTATAATTTCGTTTTGCAGTTTTGGTTCTTTTTACCCGTTCACCCCAACATGACCCAAACATGTTGCAAAGTGAAAATGAATGGTAAATACCATTTCGACCCAATTAAAAAACTAACTTTTTTCAGAGACAGTTTTGTTACATCTTTCGCAGTCGCTCGTCAAGTTTTGAGCAGCAAAAATTGCCAGTTGCCCATCGTGCGTTACGTTGAAATTATCGCTCATAACCACGGAGTATCAATTTGAAAATGAAACATGGAGTATCAATTTCAATGAAATTTACTTGTTTTGAACCCAAAGTGCAACTTGCAATGCCGATGTCGATGTGCGTTTTGCAACCCGATTTTTAAAAACAAAAAAGTTCAAACTTTTTTCAAAGACGGTTTTGTTACATCTTTCCCAGTCGATCATCAAGTTTTGATCAGCCACGCTTCCATTTACCTATGCTGCGCTGAACTGTCTCTGTTGACCAAAGAGTATCATGATGACTGCAGCTATGAAGAGCGACGTTTTGAGAAAACAATCTCAACTGGTGTTAATAAAAAAATAGGTTAAGGAAATTGAGATGGAGTTTTCTTAAGTAGCAAAAAAGGGCGCCAATTCAAATTGCAAAAAAATGCCACAGACACACAGACACTTTGTAAATTTAATAATATAGATTGTAAAATTTTTCAAAACTTTCTTTAAGCTGATAACAACTGCGCTGTTGAAAAGTTTACGATATGCTTATCGAAAAACTTTTTTTTTGTTTTTTTCAACAAATCTTTCGTTGATAAAACTGTGGTGCGCATCAAGTTTTATGTTTCATGTTTTTTTATCATAAACACGGTATGGTGTGTACAGTGCGACAGAATTGTGTTATGGATGTGCAAATTTGTACTCAAGTTCGAACTAAATGCAATAACACGACTGGTTTCAGCAGATTGTAAGCTTTTATCGAAAATATCGCAAACTCTGCCAAGAGCGCCACGCCCGCCAGCGTGAACGAGGCAACCAAAACGCCGAACAGGACATCAACCGCGCTCAGCGGGATTCGAGTGAACTAAAAAGTGTTTCTTTTTTTAGAGTTTTTGAAACTACACAACAACGACAAGCGCTGATTTCTCTCGTTCGCGAATTCTTGAGTCCCAGAACAGTGATTGCTACATCTACAAATCAGCTTTACCGATGTAGTCGGGTTTGTTGCGTGCGTTTACAATTCAAACGCCTGGGAAGATTGCAGCTGTTTGACAAAAAAACGCGCTAAACGGAAATGTGTTCGAAGTGGAGTTCCGTATCCCGTCCGCCTCGCGGTGTCCTGTTTCCGAAATAAAAGTAGCTACATGAAAACACGAGGGGTTGCTTCGCTAATTGCTTCTGAGGAGTTACTTTTATTTACTCCCGGAACGCTGCGCGCGGCATACACCCAGGACATTTTTCATTCAGTGCGAAACAACACAACTCCGACCGTGAGCGAGTTTGTGCAGACTGTCTTGTTGCTGTTCTGTTTGTTGTACTCTTCGAGCCATTCGCGTTCGTACACCCGATGGTAGATCACACGCCAGAGTGGTTTCACTTTGATCACGGCTTCGTCAAAACGATTCACCAGGCGACGCGGCGTGTGCGGGCTGAACATGAAGCCTGTAGCGACAAAGCAAAGCCCGTTTTTTAAATACACTAAATAAATATGGAATACATAAATAAAAAGCATGGTGAAATGGTATCGGAGTTTATGTATGCCCCATATTGGTTCGATCGTCGAGGCACACTTGAAAAAGTGTCCGGTGTCCTTTCCGTCTTGGTGTCCCGCGAGGTGTCCAAAAATAAAAGTGGCCCAAAACTTTTTATTATTTCCGCGCCACTTTTCATTTCCGGGACACCTATAGGCGGTCACGGACACCGGACACTGGTTCGGACACCCTGTTTTTAGCATGAAACCTATCAAACAAGCTGAATTGTTACGTAACGATTATTGTTTTACAAAAAAAACACATTTCAAACCAGTTGACGACCATCCCAGCTCGGGCAGCTCGACCGGCTTCATACAGAGCAAACTTTGATAGTAGATTTGGTGCCGAACATCGATGAAGAACAAGGTCGGGTCTTGTTTCAGGATGTCGACGACTTTGAGCGGCTCCACCAAGCCGCTGTGCACGAACGGTGGATGCTCGGTTAGTGCCGCCCGCAATCGAGTGTACACCTGAGAAATGGGACATCGTGCTAGTGCTAGTGCTAGCGCTAGTGCTGGTGCTAGTGCTAGTGCTAGTGCTAGTGCTAGTGCTAGTGCTAGTACTAGTGCTAGTGCTAGTGCTGCTACCACTTCTGTTGAAACACGACAGCGCATGGAATTCCGTTTTGGTAAACGAGCTATAAGATCAACCGATCAAAAGAAAACACAAAAGGCACTTTCGGTTTCGCAAAATGTATTCGTTTACTTACTTACTTCGAACACATAAACTGAAATGCAAAACTTCCAACCTGCACCCCGATGGAACTGGAGAAATGCATGCATGCATCACCTGATCGTTGCCGGCCATCAGCTGTTCGTACCACGGATCGTTGTCGCGAATCGCCAGTCGCATGCTTCCGTCGGCAACGGCCGTCACCATCTGGTCGTAGTTCGTGAACGGCACCCGCACCACCGGACGCAACAGTTCACTCAGTAGACAGTTGCTGTACAACTCGAAGAACATCAACGTCAGTATGCGCATGCTGATGTGGTACCAGCTCTGGGGACGGTGCTGACGTGCACAGGTGACACTGCCTGTAATTAATAGCGGTGGCTTTGAAGCTTTGAATGTCTCCACTTCTCCTCTCCCCGGCGGCGACAGAAACGTGAAGGTACAAAGATAGGAGAGTATTGGAGAATTGAGAGTGATCGAAGAGTACTATTAAACTTCTATGGAGTCGGCGAGACTATTTAACTGCAAAAATGGACCAGTCCAATTGCGCAGCCTTGCGTGACCCAACTTTTCATCATACCCGCGCGCCGACGGTGTGCTGGAGCATGGTACGGTACGGTACTGCCGCAACACGGTACGGACGCTTGCGACCTGATTTTGCTGGTTGCGGCGAATGTTAGCGACAGCAGGACGTCGCATTGCTACGCTGCATTCATAAATGCCCCCAAAAACACTTCTGTATCCCCTTGAAAACGCACCAGCAGTAGTAGTAACAGCATGCTGCAGCGTACCAACGAACCGTCGACGAACGTATTTGTGCTGCTGGTAGAACAGATAGACGAGAATGGTGAGAATCCAAACAGACGCACGCGCCATCTGGTAGTACGCCTTTGCGGCGCCCACCGAATAGCGTTTCGTTTCACCAGAGTACACCGCAAATCGCATGCCTTGGTGAAGGCTGAGGTCGTTTGTGAACTGGTATTTCTCCAGTCGAGCGGTCGTGTGGAAGAAGTTGATCGGTGCAATCAGGTCTGTTTAATTTGCAGTTGCGCAGAAAACGATGCGACAAGCAAACAGGACAGAACGAAAAAGACTTTTGTTTTTGTATTCCGAAATCGCGCCAATCAGCGCGCGTCTGATTGTTGTTGTTGCTTTCACTCTAAATCGCAACCAAACAATTTCGTTAAGCCGTGACTATACCATTGGCAATCTTCTGCGTGAACGGTAGCATGCTAAAAACACAACATCTGACGTGAAGTGCCGTGGTCGCATACGCATGCCGTCAGTATGAACGGGTCTCAATGCTGCCACGTGAACAATGCGATGGCGCGGTTCCAAAATGTTTGGTAAATAAATTTGTTTCGGTACCTACGTCTTACACACATTAAAAAACCCTAAATCTCTGCCATCACAGCCGCTTTCGCAAGAGCACAAGTGCGATGTCACATTATTTTCTGCGCGACCGCATTGCCTGCCGTTCCGTTGTCCATGAGCGCAAAAATCACGCTCGGTCTCAGTGAACCGTCCGTACGGCGAATCGTTCGATTGTGGTCGAGCAGTTCGAACTGCAATCGGTCGGCGGCACGAAAGATCAGTTGGTACTTGGTGGAGCACAGTCCGAACTTGTGGCATTTGTTGGCCGGCGAAAACCGGACGGCGACGTCGCACGGATTGATACAGCCGGCCGACAGGAAGTACGCGATTCGCAGCACGGCCGCCGTCTCGTTCATGGCGCGTTTGCGTTGTTTGTTCACGGTGTGACGCTGGAAAACGGTGCGGCCGAACCGGTGTCCGGTGTCCGGCATTTCCATCCATCCATATCCAATCAGTTTATTTTGCAAAACGCAGGAATATGTACACTCCGATAAGATTGTATGAACAGCATGTAGGTAGTACGGAGCAACCTACACGGCGTTTTGTACGTCTGCAGTGTCCATGTCGTGGCCAAAACGCCGTACCGTCTGGCGTTTCCATTTTTTACCTCCGGGAGACCACTCTCGGGACGGGACACCCAGGGGGACAGGACCCCGGACACCGGTACGGACCCCGTTCTATTGCGTGCTTCGGTTTTGTCTTTCATTAACAGTGAATAATAGCTGGCCAGTGAATTTGCACGACAACCAAGATTTCAAATAGGACTGATTATGTGGTGTTCTCTGTTAGCCATGTGACTTTGACTATTCGGTGATTCAGATCGTTTTTTTCAAATCTGGCGAGAAAATAAAATGGTCGAATGCTAACGCGGTGTAAGGTATCGAGTTTAGTTTCTTCAAACAAATAAAACATGAACTCTTGTTCATTCATGCATTACCATGTCGTCAACATGCAAGTATCTGATACACATGAGTCAGACAAATTGTAAATAAGCAAACGCGAGGAATTATATTCAGCCTTATGGGCAAAAAGTTCCTATCGGATTGACAACAACCATTTGCAGCCTCTGTTTAAAGCTTGTTTGAAAATTTTAACATTCAGTAAATAATATTTGTTTGATTAGCGGTGCAAAAAAACATTGCATTTACTGTGTTATCAGTTTACCAGATCACAGAGTCTGCTTGCTGTAAATGTTTTTTCCTGTTACATTTGGTGTTTATTTGTGCACAATAAATATAGTGGCATCTTTTTAACAAAAATCCAATTTTAACTCCAGTTTGTTTTGCAGCTTCATATCCGGCCATATCCGGAATGACCAAGAATGAAGCATCGTCCGCTGCCTTGCTGCCGTTAGTGCTTGCAATCGACGGACCAATCAGTGAACAGCATTTGAAATTACTGCATCGACAAGTACAACTGGTGCATGTCGCGGCAAAATCGGTCGATTGTTGGAGTCATATCTGATCAGTCACTGGAGGAAGTTCAAGCGAATGGTGTGCAGGAACTACTCAGAGCCCATGCCGGATTGTTTGCGATATTGCGTGAACTCCACAATTTTACTGAACCAATTTGAGTTGGGCTTACAAATCGCCACTAAACATATATCGATACTTACAATGTATATGTGTCAAAGACCACTATCCACATTACGTGCTATGAGCCGTGCACGCTAAAAACGATTTTTATTATGAACGACATAATTTGACTGATGATGTGTCGCAAATGTAGTTTCTATTAGATCATACCTAACAGGCAGACTAATTCTATACCGTTCTTAGAATCGTGTTCATGCGACTTGACAGCTGTTAGTATGTTGGATGATATAGATGTTTAGAGTAATTGCAATGGACTATTATAACTGCGATATACTTATGCTGTTGCAAGTTTTCATGACGATAATTGATGATTAAATTTATCGTAAACACCACATACGGTATACGAATGTATTTACAAATCACCATGGTTGTCGAAATCAGCTCGCTGGTTGGTCGTACCGTAACCAGCTGGTCGCATTTTGATGTTGTAGTTTGGAAGGAATGGGCACAGTTTTGCCGCGTCACGTTATCGACTGAGAACAACAGACTGTGCAATTTTTAACCGCAACTTGAATGAATAAAAGAATTGGAATTCAAAAACTTGAAAGTGTCAGATACATTGCATTCATCCGAAAACAGAGAACCGTGCAAGCGCGACATGATCTCCCACAAATATCGTGGACGTCGCAGCAAGATCGTAACGAGCGTGTTGACCGAATACGCAGCCACCACGAACATCGGTGCCCTGCCACAGGCATTGCACTCACGCTCCACTTGTATCAGGTTTCTCTGGTTGCTTGTGTTTGTCGTTGGACTTTGTGGCACGTTCAGTCACTTGAACATTCTCATCGTGCGATTCCTCAGTTTTCCCGTCCAAGTGACCGTGAGTTGAACTTTGAACAGCCTTGGAATGTTCTGTCATTTCAATTTTATTCTTTCAACGCATGTTGTTCAAAGGGGTTGTGTGCAATGAGAAAGCTTTAGCGGCCGTTTTTTGCGCGACTTGTATCTTTACACAGCGGAAATTGAAAACGCCCGTTAAGACGGGTTGCTTATAAGCAGTGCAGTCAAGCTGGGTCGACCGTCTGCAGACGTACAGGCATCAGCCGTGAAGATTACGGTCGTGCAGGCTTCGGCCACGCAGGCTTCGGTCGTACAGGCTCCGCCGCACAGGCTCTTTATCTCTGCAGGCACCGCTTCAGCTATAAAGGCCGTGCCAACTTCGAACGTAAAGGTTACGGTTGTACAGGCTTCGGCCGTACCGGCTACGGTCGTACAGGCTTCGGCCACGCTAGCTTCGGCCACGCACACTTCGGCCGTACAGGCTAAGCGGTCGTACAGGCTTTGGCCGCACACGCTACGGTCGTACAGGCTACGGTCGTCCAAGCTTCGGCCATGCAGGCTTCGGCCGTACCGGCTACGGCCGTACAGGCTTTGGCCACGCAGGCTTCGGTCGTACACGCTTCGGCCACGCAGGCTTCGGTCGTACAGGCTTCGGCCGTGCAGGCTCTGGCCGCACAGACCACACGGTTGCCCATGCTTCGCCGCGCCGGCTTTGACCGTACAGACTACAGTCGTACATGCTTCGGCCCTGCAGGCTCCTTATCTCTGCAAGCACCGTTCGTCTCTGTGCGGATATCTACTAAAAATCCACCAGCAATTTCCACCGTAGGTCAGCCTAACCAACAACGACTCATTCACGTTTCCGGCGGTCACCATTTGCAATTTGAATCCTCTGTCCGAAAGTCGACTGCAGTGCTCGCAGCTCGACCAACTCTACCGAGTGCAACATCAGATCTCGTCTGCCGCGTTTTCGCATCAAGAGTTTCAGGAGACGCTCATAGCGGTCAGTTAGTTAAGCGGCATTCATGAAGCAGTATTGGGTGACGCGTAGCTGTGTTGAAACATGGCTATGCGGTCACTGAAGCTGCTTCATGAATGCCCTTTTGTTTTTCAACTCAGCTTGTACAACACGTGCATTCATGAACATATGGGCGAGAAGATTTTTTTAAAGAGCCGATCTTAAAAGTTCTTGCAATGTTCCGTCGACTGTAGCTATCGTTGGGGCACTAATGACACAACGCGAACGCATACTGCAGTGTTTAATAGACACGCGTTTAAAAAAACATGTCATGAATGCCGCTAGTCATAATGAACTCACATAACGACCCCCTAGTATAATAACACCAACTTGCATATAAGCGGTAAATAAAAATCTCCATATATTTTGAAGTTGATGGCAGCCGGGGAGCACCCAATGCAGTGGATCAAGAACAACCCAGCAACAACGTTCATGAAAACGTCCAAGATACTGGACGAGTATTGTGCAGCGCATGCTGATGAACGCGCCCCACAGAATGATAGCACTTTACGCCGCCAGAAACGTCAGACTTCAAACAGTGTGTAATTTTTTTTTAATTTTTTTGAGACTCTAGCCTTTGTGTGTCAGCGTAGTGCGCACCAGCAAATCAGCTAAATATTATGGATTTATTCAAACGTGTCCGGATTAAAATGACGTCATTTGCTTTAAAAACGACCGTTTAAAAAAGTGCAGGCACTAAAATTTCAGTTTTGTGTGACTGATTCGACATTCACCATTTGTTTACGGGAAGAAATCGGCTAAACGAAAAGTCTGGTTTGCTGTGAACGACAAGCGCATGTTTTGCGGCACATGACGTCATTTCAGTGGGACACGTTTAAAAAAATATGTCATACCTAAATTTTCCAGTGCATTTCTAATGAACAGGATGCTCGACGCGCCAGCAACTGCTGCATTGCACCGTCAACCAATACAAATCCGGCTTTCAGCCTATTGGTTCGATTGCTTCAACCGAAAATTGTACAGACACGTGCAAAATGAACGATGTGAGAGAACGTTTTTCATTCCACTTCAAGTAATAATGTACGATATACCACACTGGCTCATCAATGTCAGTTACCGATCATGACATGCTGTCCTTAGTTTTGTTATCTAGATATTTATGCGTATTTTGCTCACATTATCAAATAATAAATGGAATGTTTTTTTTAATTTGAATTACAAATCCCAAAAATACCCCCTTCCCACAACGAACTGTCCCACTCCCACTTCCCACTTCCCAAAAATGTCTCTTGATGCCCTTGTTAGTGTGGTATACCGTACATTACTACTCTTCAGCTGTGGAATGTATTTCATTTCGATTCTGTTTTTACATTTTTTACACAGTCCTGCGTTGCATTCGACCAACTTGCCGACAAATGTCTGCTGTATGCAGTGCGTGAGGACTTTACAAAACCTAAAGGCGCTCTAGACGAACATTCGAACTACAGTGAGCTACACTGTGTGCAAGGTAAGTCGAGGTGTTCATCATTAATGGAACCAATTATGTAGCCACAGTCGACTTCTAAATTATAGGGAATCAGCTGATTGGTTGTGATTACGGTATGCATGCTTTCTGTGCAAACCATACTCCGCCCCCCACAGCAGTGCCTGCACAGAAAGCATGCATACCGTAATCCCAACCAATCAGCTGATTCCCTATAAGAGCTCGGCTGTACTACTGTAGCTAACTATAGTTACATTATGGAGCAACTTCAGACAAAAATTGAAAGGGCGAACACTTGAAACCCGGTGAAAACCCTGCGAACTTTTAAAAATGCCCAATTTATTACTCAAAAAACAAGGTCGGGGCAAAAAATTGACTCAATTTCCAAAATCTCCGGATGGAATTACCCCAGGAAACATTTTCGTTCGACTGTGAAAATGTCGCAGGTATCTAGATAAAAAATGAAAGCGCAAACACATGTAACCAGGTCAAAACCTACGAACCTTTAAAAATGCCCAATTTTTTACTCAAATAAGGGTTGGAGCAGAAAAGTAACTACCTAGATTTTGAAAATCTACAGATGAAATTACCCCAGGAAACTTTTTTGTTTGGTTATGGAACAACTTCAGACAAAAATTGAAAGGGCGAACACTTGAAACCCGGTGAAAACCCTGCGAACTTTTAAAAAACGAGTAAATTTTGAAAATGCGCGCTAGTCCTTATTCAGCCATATAATGCGTGATGCGCTGTCCGCTCGCTTCGCTCGCTCGCGCATCCGCATGATTATGTACAATGAAACGATCACTACTGCACTTAACCGCAGTTGACCCAAACGTTTCAGTATAAAGCATCTATTCAAAAACTACTGAAAGATACCATGTTAAAATGAAAAAGAAACGTTTTGAAGCTGCCACCCGACTGGTCGACTGCCGTATTCGTATGAATCGGCTGTTTTCGGGTGGCCGATATTTTGAGAGCCGAGGTGCGAGAGACTTGGGTGACTGCGTGTCACAATGCGCCAATGCCGTTGACCACGATGGGAGTCCGTGTGCGTCCGTCTGGTGGCAACCGTGGGTGTGTGATTGGTTTTTTTTGGAAATTTTTTTTAATTTTTGTTTCTATCTAAGAAAACTGGTCAATATTCAATTTGAGTCCGTCAAACGGTGTTGATTGACGGACTGGGTCTGAATGCTGATTAGTTTTTTGAATGATCATTGTTTGTTTATATCAGTAAACCGGTTTCTTCAGTGGACTAACGTAGCTTTTTTAGCTTGTTGCTCCCCCCCCCGGTTCCAGTGAGAGGGTACAGGGTACCAGTTCTCCGGGTACCAGTTCTCCGGGTACCAGTTCTCCGGTGACTAGTTCTCCGGGTACCAGTGCTCCGCCACCCGGTCCAGTGAATGTATCAATGCCCACAAAAAGCGAAGCGACCCAATAAGCCTCCAATCGTTTACGTTACGCATTTTGTCACAGGAAGCAGACGGAAACTGTCGTCTGAACAATGCATCTGCTCGTAAAGTGCCGGGCAAATTACACGCAGCAGCCGCTGACACGAACCACATATATGTCGATTTCCAAATCACACCACGATCGATCGGATCAATTTCTTCAACACAGTCATCATTGAATGCGTCCACAATAAACGATGATCAAAACGATTCATTGCAAAAAGTGAATGAAGAATACAGGCAACGTCAACAGTTACAGGCGAATTTATTGGCTGCAGCAGAGGGACGGACAAGAAGAACGGACGCAAACTATCAACGGAGCGAGTTTGAGTTCGAAACGTTGGGTGGGCCGTATTGTTTGCTTATTTCTCGTTCCTTATCCGTCGCCGTTTTTTTAAACGTCTGAACATCAAAATCAACGCATTGCAACACTTTTTTTATCACGTTCTGAATAATCGATTGTCCACTTTAAGATTTGAAAAACATCAAATGTATTATTAACTTTTATTTTGGTCCCGAGACTCGATGCGCGCACAGATAGCAAAACAGTTTCATTCGTGACGCGGGAACTCAAAATTGGCGAATTGATCCGAGTCCCTGAATATAGGGCCCGAGTCACTTAGGAGATGTTGAATGGCCACGTGCAGATTGAAACTAGTTTCCTTTCTCCACACGTCTGTACACGCACTGAACGCAGAAGCATAAAAAAATATTAGATAGCAGTGCGCAATTGATTTCTGTTCACTGCAGATTGTGCGCGCGGCAAGGTCGCTCGTTATTGCGCGCTTCACTCGTACAGCCGACGCCAGCCGAGCGACGAATACGTCGTTGCCGCCACTTCGTCGACCGTCCACGCGTGTGCGAACGAGTGTGCAAACAGGCAGGTCAGTTGGAACAAGGAAGGTGTTACGGTGTCAATCGGCGAATTTCTTTTCTCTGCGCCCTCAAAACAATTTCCAATGTGTTTCGCTGATTTTCAGCGACTCCACGGCACACCATGTTTGTCGTTTGAGCTGATTGCTGGCGAATGCAGACTGGCCAGCACGAAACTGCGATTTGTGAACGCGACCGACACGAAACACCAACACGCGCCCGACGATCTACAGTCGTCAAGCTACCACCATTTGATCTGTGTTGCTGGTTTGGCGACCGATTTCCACAATTGCTGATTGATTGGTTTTTTTTGAATTGATTTGAACAAAATATACACATACCGTATTACCCCCATTAAACCCCCCCCCCCCACCATTAATCCCCCCCCCAAAAAACAAAACGGGGGAGGAGGAAAAGGAAGGGGGAGGGGGAGGAAAGGCAAGGGAGAAGGAACAAAAAAGGAAGAAAACCGGAAAGAGAGGCGCGAGGAGCCAAAAACCAAGAAAGAAAAACCCAAACAAAAAAAAAGGGGATAACCGGGGGATGGAAAGGAGGAACAATGAGAGGAGAAAAGGGGAAAAAGGAAAGATAGAGAAGAAAAAATAATAGGGGGGGGAGAAAAAAATAAAGGGTAACAAGGAGCTCGAACGGCGATGAGAAAAGAAAGGGGAAGAAGAAAAGTAATCCCAGGGTAGGACGGGGGAGGGGGGAGGGAGGGGGCAGGGGCCGAGGGGAGGGGGGGACACAGGGGAGGGAGGGGGGGTAATGGGGGGGGGGAGCAGGGGGAAGAGGCGAGCAGGGGGAGAGAGGTAGCGACCCGGCGCCGCGGGGGCGGGGGGGCGCGGGGGTGGGCGGGGAGCCTGACGAGTCCAGGCAGTCCCTCCAGCAAAAAGCGCGCGACCGTGGAAAAGAAGTGTAAAAGGGGAAATTTTAAATTAATGCTAACCAGTTTCAGAGGGGGCGCCCCCGCGGGGGGGAAGAGAACGGACACAAATGAACCCCCCCACCTCCCCGGACCACCCGGCCCTTTGATTTTCCAAACAATTCCAAACCAGGCTACAATTAATCCCGTAGCGTTTAGGGGTTAATTAGGCCCGGGGATGGGGTAGGGGGGGGGGTAATGGCAAACGGCCTGTGTATATTGCAAAACCTGTTTGAAAAAAAACCAACAACGACTACCGACCCAGCCAATTTACAGAGACCGAATGCGTGGCAGCGGTGAAGTAGATCCGTCGAATCGTGGTGTTCGGCGGCGTCACGCAGCGGGGCAGCGCACGCGAGCAGCGGGACGGGGCGGGGCGGGACGGGAAACATGAGGGAGGCAAAAAGAACGCGGGCCACGAACACACGGGCCGGGGACAGCGTTGCGCCCTGAACCGACTGAAATAACCTTGTGG
Organism: Theristus sp. LFF4_11; assembly: GCA_030248135.1. NCBI lineage: Eukaryota > Metazoa > Nematoda > Chromadorea > Monhysterida > Xyalidae > Theristus > Theristus sp. LFF4_11. Next base: position 26,596 of record JASANC010004873.1, read on the forward strand.
TTTCGTCGTCGAGCGGCGGCTCCCCGCGGGCGCGCACCGACGAGCAATTTGCCGCGCACAGTCTACGGACGGGGGACTAAATTAGCGGGGGGCAACGGAGGGGGGAGGAGTCACGGGGGAGGGGGGGGGGCAGATGCACTGTTGCCACGCCGCACCCGGGACAAAGCCAAAAGAAAACACAGCACAAAAGTGGAAATCGTTATTCGAGGAAAAATGTCAAGCGCTTTGAGCAGACGTGAAAGGCGGAGGGGGAAAAAGCACAACGGCCACCCACACGGACTCACCGCAAAGCGGGTCCGTTCTGCTTCCTGTCCCCGCCCGAATGCGCCCCCCCTGCAATGAACCGACTCAGGGGACGCATCATGAGAGGGTGAAAAATTGATCCGACCGGGGGAGGACCGGCGCCCCACGACGACGCCGACACGCCTGGGTCGCTGGACAAAGGAAATCGCTTTTTGTGGGCATTGATACATTCTGAGACCGGGTGGGGAGTATTGGTACCCGCGAGAATGTCACCGGAGAACTGGTGCCCGGAGAACCGGTACCCGGAGAACTGGTACCCTGTACCTCTTGGAGACCGGGGGGGGGAGCAACAAGCTAAAAAAGCTACGTTGAGTCCATGAAGAAACCGGTTTACTGATATAAACAAAACAATGATCATTCAAAAAACTAATCAGCTAACCCAGTCCGTCGGGCATCAACACCGTTTGACGGACTCAATTGAATATTGACCAGTTTTCTGGATAGAAACAAAAATTAAAAAAATTTCCAAAAAAAACCAATCACACACCCACGCGTTGCCACCAGACGGACGCACACGGACTCCCTGTGGTCCGGCATTGGCGCATTGTGAGACGCAGTCCCCAAGTCTCTCGCACCTCGACTCCTTCGGCCACGCGAAAACAGCCGATTCATACGATCCGGCAGTCGACCAGTCGGGTGGCGCTCAAAACGTTTCTTTTTCATTTTGACATGGTATTTTCGGTAGTTTTTGAATAGATGCTTTTCCGAAACGTTTGGGTCAACTCAGGTTAAGTGCAGAGTGATCGTTTCATTGTACATATCATGCGGATGCGCTGTTTGTGAAGCGAGGGACAGCGCATCACGCATTATATGGCTGAATATGGACCAGCGCGCATTTTCAAAATTTACTCGTTTTTTTAAAGTTCGCAGGGTTTTCACCGGGTTTCAAGTGTTCGCCCTTTCAATTTTTGTCTGAAGTTGTTCCATAACCAAACAAAAAAGTTTCCTGGGGTAATTTCATCTTATGTAGATTTTCAAAATCTAGTTACTTTTCTGCTCCAACCCTTATTTGAGTAAAAAATTGGGCATTTTTAAAGGTTCGTAGGTTTTGACCTGGTTACATGTGTTTGCGCTTTCAGTTTTTACTTGCGGCATTTTCACAGTCGAACAAAAATGTTTCCTGGGGTAATTCCATCCGGAGATTTTGGAAATTGAGTCAATTTTTTGCCCCGACCTTGTTTTTTGAGTAATAAATTGGGCATTTTTAAAAGTTCGCAGGGTTTTCACCGGGTTTCAAGTGTTCGCCCTTTCAATTTTTGTCTGAAGTTGCTCCATAATGTAACTATAGTTAGCTACAGTAGTACAGCCGAACTCTTATAGGGAATCAGCTGATTGGTTGGGATTACGGTATGCATGCTTTCTGTGCAGGCACTGCTGTGGGGGGCGGAGTATGGTTTGCACAGAAAGCATGCATACCGTAATCACAACCAATCAGCTGATTCCCTATAATTTAGAAGTCGACTGTGGCTACATAATTGGTTCCATTAATGATGAACACCTCGACTTACCTTGCACACAGTGTAGCTCACTGTAGTTCGAATGTTCGTCTAGAGCGCCTTTTAGGTTTTGTAAAGTCCTCACGCACTGCATACAGCAGACATTTGTCGGCAAGTTGGTCGAATGCAACGCAGGACTGTGTAAAAAATGTAAAAACAGAATCGAAATGAAATACATTCCACAGCTGAAGAGTAGTAATGTACGGTATACCACACTAACAAGGGCATCAAGAGACATTTTTGGGAAGTGGGAAGTGGGAGTGGGACAGTTCGGTGTGGGAAGGGGTATTTTTGGGATTTGTAATTCAAATTAAAAAAAACATTCCATTTATTATTTGATAATGTGAGCAAAATACGCATAAATATCTAGATAACAAAACTAAGGACAGCATGTCATGATCGGTAACTGACATTGATGAGCCAGTGTGGTATATCGTACATTATTACTTGAAGTGGAATGAAAAACGTTCTCTCACATCGTTCATTTTGCACGTGTCTGTACAATTTTCGGTTGAAGCAATCGAACCAATAGGCTGAAAGCCGGATTTGTATTGGTTGACGGTGCAATGCAGCAGTTGCTGGCGCGTCGAGCATCCTGTTCATTAGAAATGCACTGGAAAATTTAGGTATGACATATTTTTTTAAACGTGTCCCACTGAAATGACGTCATGTGCCGCAAAACATGCGCTTGTCGTTCACAGCAAACCAGACTTTTCGTTTAGCCGATTTCTTCCCGTAAACAAATGGTGAATGTCGAATCAGTCACACAAAACTGAAATTTTAGTGCCTGCACTTTTTTAAACGGTCGTTTTTAAAGCAAATGACGTCATTTTAATCCGGACACGTTTGAATAAATCCATAATATTCAGCTGATTTGCTGGTGCGCACTACGCTGACACACAAAGGCTAGAGTCTCAAAAAAATTTAAAAAAAAATTACACACTGTTTGAAGTCTGACGTTTCTGGCGGCGTAAAGTGCTATCATTCTGTGGGGCGTGTTCATCAGCATGCGCTGCACAATACTCGTCCAGTATCTTGGACGTTTTCATGAACGTTGTTGCTGGGTTGTTCTTGATCCACTGCATTGGGTGCTCTCCGGCTGCCATCAACTTCAAAATATATGGAGATTTTTATTTACCGCTTATATGCAAGTTGGTGTTATTATACTAGGGGGTCGTTATGTGAGTTCATTATGACTAGCGGCATTCATGACATGTTTTTTTAAACGCGTGTCTATTAAACACTGCAGTATGCGTTCGCGTTGTGTCATTAGTGCCCCAACGATAGCTACAGTCGACGGAACATTGCAAGAACTTTTAAGATCGGCTCTTTAAAAAAATCTTCTCGCCCATATGTTCATGAATGCACGTGTTGTACAAGCTGAGTTGAAAAACAAAAGGGCATTCATGAAGCAGCTTCAGTGACCGCATAGCCATGTTTCAACACAGCTACGCGTCACCCAATACTGCTTCATGAATGCCGCTTAACTAACTGACCGCTATGAGCGTCTCCTGAAACTCTTGATGCGAAAACGCGGCAGACGAGATCTGATGTTGCACTCGGTAGAGTTGGTCGAGCTGCGAGCACTGCAGTCGACTTTCGGACAGAGGATTCAAATTGCAAATGGTGACCGCCGGAAACGTGAATGAGTCGTTGTTGGTTAGGCTGACCTACGGTGGAAATTGCTGGTGGATTTTTAGTAGATATCCGCACAGAGACGAACGGTGCTTGCAGAGATAAGGAGCCTGCAGGGCCGAAGCATGTACGACTGTAGTCTGTACGGTCAAAGCCGGCGCGGCGAAGCATGGGCAACCGTGTGGTCTGTGCGGCCAGAGCCTGCACGGCCGAAGCCTGTACGACCGAAGCCTGCGTGGCCGAAGCGTGTACGACCGAAGCCTGCGTGGCCAAAGCCTGTACGGCCGTAGCCGGTACGGCCGAAGCCTGCATGGCCGAAGCTTGGACGACCGTAGCCTGTACGACCGTAGCGTGTGCGGCCAAAGCCTGTACGACCGCGTAGCCTGTACGGCCGAAGTGTGCGTGGCCGAAGCTAGCGTGGCCGAAGCCTGTACGACCGTAGCCGGTACGGCCGAAGCCTGTACAACCGTAACCTTTACGTTCGAAGTTGGCACGGCCTTTATAGCTGAAGCGGTGCCTGCAGAGATAAAGAGCCTGTGCGGCGGAGCCTGTACGACCGAAGCCTGCGTGGCCGAAGCCTGCACGACCGTAATCTTCACGGCTGATGCCTGTACGTCTGCAGACGGTCGACCCAGCTTGACTGCACTGCTTATAAGCAACCCGTCTTCACGGGCGTTTTCAATTTCCGCTGTGTAAAGATACAAGTCGCGCAAAAAACGGCCGCTAAAGCTTTCTCATTGCACACAACCCCTTTGAACAACATGCGTTGAAAGAATAAAATTGAAATGACAGAACATTCCAAGGCTGTTCAAAGTTCAACTCACGGTCACTTGGACGGGAAAACTGAGGAATCGCACGATGAGAATGTTCAAGTGACTGAACGTGCCACAAAGTCCAACGACAAACACAAGCAACCAGAGAAACCTGATACAAGTGGAGCGTGAGTGCAATGCCTGTGGCAGGGCACCGATGTTCGTGGTGGCTGCGTATTCGGTCAACACGCTCGTTACGATCTTGCTGCGACGTCCACGATATTTGTGGGAGATCATGTCGCGCTTGCACGGTTCTCTGTTTTCGGATGAATGCAATGTATCTGACACTTTCAAGTTTTTGAATTCCAATTCTTTTATTCATTCAAGTTGCGGTTAAAAATTGCACAGTCTGTTGTTCTCAGTCGATAACGTGACGCGGCAAAACTGTGCCCATTCCTTCCAAACTACAACATCAAAATGCGACCAGCTGGTTACGGTACGACCAACCAGCGAGCTGATTTCGACAACCATGGTGATTTGTAAATACATTCGTATACCGTATGTGGTGTTTACGATAAATTTAATCATCAATTATCGTCATGAAAACTTGCAACAGCATAAGTATATCGCAGTTATAATAGTCCATTGCAATTACTCTAAACATCTATATCATCCAACATACTAACAGCTGTCAAGTCGCATGAACACGATTCTAAGAACGGTATAGAATTAGTCTGCCTGTTAGGTATGATCTAATAGAAACTACATTTGCGACACATCATCAGTCAAATTATGTCGTTCATAATAAAAATCGTTTTTAGCGTGCACGGCTCATAGCACGTAATGTGGATAGTGGTCTTTGACACATATACATTGTAAGTATCGATATATGTTTTTATTTGTAACGATATTGTAGCGATTTGTAAACCCAACTCAAATTGGTTCAGTAAAATTGTGGAGTTCACGCAATATCGCAAACAATCCGGCATGGGCTCTGAGTAGTTCCTGCACACCATTCGCTTGAACTTCCTCCAGTGACTGATCAGATATGACTCCAACAATCGACCGATTTTGCCGCGACATGCACCAGTTGTACTTGTCGATGCAGTAATTTCAAATGCTGTTCACTGATTGGTCCGTCGATTGCAAGCACTAACGGCAGCAAGGCAGCGGACGATGCTTCATATGGCCGGATATGAAGCTGCAAAACAAACTGGAGTTAAAATTGGATTTTTGTTAAAAAGATGCCACTATATTTATTGTGCACAAATAAACACCAAATGTAACAGGAAAAAACATTTACAGCAAGCAGACTCTGTGATCTGGTAAACTGATAACACAGTAAATGCAATGTTTTTTTGCACCGCTAATCAAACAAATATTATTTACTGAATGTTAAAATTTTCAAACAAGCTTTAAACAGAGGCTGCAAATGGTTGTTGTCAATCCGATAGGAACTTTTTGCCCATAAGGCTGAATATAATTCCTCGCGTTTGCTTATTTACAATTTGTCTGACTCATGTGTATCAGATACTTGCATGTTGACGACATGGTAATGCATGAATGAACAAGAGTTCATGTTTTATTTGTTTGAAGAAACTAAACTCGATACCTTACACCGCGTTAGCATTCGACCATTTTATTTTCTCGCTAGATTTGAAAAAAACGATCTGAATCACCGAATAGTCAAAGTCACATGGCTAACAGAGAACACCACATAATCAGTCCTATTTGAAATCTTGGTTGTCGTGCAAATTCACTGGCCAGCTATTATTCACTGTTAATGAAAGACAAAACCGAAGCACGCAATAGAACGGGGTCCGTACCGGTGTCCGGGGTCCTGTCCCCCTGGGTGTCCCGTCCCGAGAGTGGTCTCCCGGAGGTAAAAAATGGAAACGCCAGACGGTACGGCGTTTTGGCCACGACATGGACACTGCAGACGTACAAAACGCCGTGTAGGTTGCTCCGTACTACCTAGTGTACATGCTGTTCATACAATCTTATCGGAGTGTACATATTCCTGCGTTTTGCAAAATAAACTGATTGGATATGGATGGATGGAAATGCCGGACACCGGACACCGGTTCGGCCGCACCGTTTTCCAGCGTCACACCGTGAACAAACAACGCAAACGCGCCATGAACGAGACGGCGGCCGTGCTGCGAATCGCGTACTTCCTGTCGGCCGGCTGTATCAATCCGTGCGACGTCGCCGTCCGGTTTTCGCCGGCCAACAAATGCCACAAGTTCGGACTGTGCTCCACCAAGTACCAACTGATCTTTCGTGCCGCCGACCGATTGCAGTTCGAACTGCTCGACCACAATCGAACGATTCGCCGTACGGACGGTTCACTGAGACCGAGCGTGATTTTTGCGCTCATGGACAACGGAACGGCAGGCAATGCGGTCGCGCAGAAAATAATGTGACATCGCACTTGTGCTCTTGCGAAAGCGGCTGTGATGGCAGAGATTTAGGGTTTTTTTAATGTGTGTAAGACGTATACCCAGGTACCAAAACAAATTTATTTACCAAACATTTTGGAACCGCGCCATCGCGTTGTTCACGTGGCAGCATTGAGACCCGTTCATGCTGACGGCATGCGTATGCGACCACGGCACTTCACGTCAGATGTTGTGTTTTTAGCATGCTACCGTTCACGCAGAAGATTGCCAATGGTATAGTCACGGCTTAACGAAATTGTTTGGTTGCGATTTAGAGTGAAAGCAACAACCACAATCAGACGCGCGCTGATTGGCGCGATTTCGGAATACAAAAACAAAAGTACAGGGTGTCCCAGCTAGATGTACAACATTTGTTTTTTTAATTATGCGCGCGTGCGTTGACCTATGTTGATAATTTTTTCAACGTTTGTGAAAAAGACTTTGGGAATTTGTTTGGCACCAGAATTTTTATGTTTCAGCAAACATGGCACAAGTTATGGCAGTTTAAAAAAAAACCTCATTTTCACAAAAAAATGAACGAGCGAAGAGCAGAAAAAACAAATCAAACACTCACATACTCAAAATATCAACCGTCTAATTGTGCTCAATGTGCTGGCCTTCTCTTTTAATCAGTTTATCATTTGTCTTTCGAAGTCCAAAACATCTGACAGGCGCTCTTCGTCGCTGATTTCGCACACAGTTTCACCGATGGCCACGATCAGCTCATCGATGGATGCTGGGTGGATCTCATAAACACGGTGCTTCACAGGGCCCCGGAGCCAGTAGTCACACGCTGTGATGTCAGGCGAACGTGCAGACCAGGCAATTGGTCCACCGCGGCCGACCCAGCGCTGGTCAAACTGAGTGTCCAGCCAGTCGCGCACCGGTGGGGGCGACAATTGAAAAATTGTGTATTTTTTTCAAATGCTTATAAGTCAGGTTATATTCAACGCATCGGAACGTTTTTAGTGTCAAACAAATTCCCGAAGTGTTTACTACATACGCTGAAAAAATTATAAAAATTGGGCAATGCACGCACGCGTATTTACAAAAACAAATGTTGTACATCTAGCTGGGACACCCTGTATTTTTCGTTCTGTCCTGTTTTGCTTGTCGCATCGTTTTCTGCGCAACTGCAAACAAACAGACCTGATTGCACCGATCAACTTCTTCCACACGACCGCTCGACTGGAGAAATACCAGTTCACAAACGACCTCAGCCTACACCAAGGCATGCGATTTGCGGTGTACTCTGGTGAAACGAAGCGCTATTCGGTGGGCGCCGCAAAGGCGTACTACCAGATGGCGCGTGCGTCTGTTTGGATTCTCACCATTCTCGTCTATCTGTTCTACCAGCAGCACAAATACGTTCGTCGACGGTTCGTTGGTACGCTGCAGCATGCTGTTACTACTACTGCTGGTGCGTTTTCAAGGGGATACAGAAGTGTTTTGGGGGCATTTATGAATGCAGCGTAGCAATGCGACGTCCTGCTGTCGCTAACATTCGCCGCAACCAGCAAAATCAGGTCGCAAGCGTCCGTACCGTGTTGCGGCAGTACCGTACCGTACCATGCTCCAGCACACCGTCGGCGCGCGGGTATGATGAAAAGTTGGGTCACGCAAGGCTGCGCAATTGGACTGGTCCATTTTTGCAGTTAAATAGTCTCGCCGACTCCATAGAAGTTTAATAGTACTCTTCGATCACTCTCAATTCTCCAATACTCTCCTATCTTTGTACCTTCACGTTTCTGTCGCCGCCGGGGAGAGGAGAAGTGGAGACATTCAAAGCTTCAAAGCCACCCCTATTAATTGCAGGCAGTGTCACCTATGCACGTCAGCACCGTCCCCAGAGCTGGTACCACATCAGCATGCGCATACTGACGTTGATGTTCTTCGAGTTGTACAGCAACTGTCTACTGAGTGAACTGTTGCGTCCGGTGGTGCGGGTGCCGTTCACGAACTACGACCAGATGGTGACGGCCGTTGCCGACGGAAGCATGCGACTGGCGATTCGCGACAACGATCCGTGGTACGAACAGCTGATGGCCGGCAACGATCAGGTGATGCATGCATGCATTTCTCCAGTTCCATCGGGGTGCAGGTTGGAAGTTTTGCATTTCAGTTTATGTGTTCGAAGTAAGTAAGTAAACGAATACATTTTGCGAAACCGAAAGTGCCTTTTGTGTTTTCTTTTGATCGGTTGATCTTATAGCTCGTTTACCAAAACGGAATTCCATGCGCTGTCGTGTTTCAACAGAAGTGGTAGCAGCACTAGCACTAGCACTAGTACTAGCACTAGCACTAGCACTAGCACTAGCACTAGCACTAGCACCAGCACTAGCGCTAGCACTAGCACTAGCACGATGTCCCATTTCTCAGGTGTACACTCGATTGCGGGCGGCACTAACCGAGCATCCACCGTTCGTGCACAGCGGCTTGGTGGAGCCGCTCAAAGTCGTCGACATCCTGAAACAAGACCCGACCTTGTTCTTCATCGATGTTCGGCACCAAATCTACTATCAAAGTTTGCTCTGTATGAAGCCGGTCGAGCTGCCCGAGCTGGGATGGTCGTCAACTGGTTTGAAATGTGTTTTTTTTGTAAAACAATAATCGTTACGTAACAATTCAGCTTGTTTGATAGGTTTCATGCTAAAAACAGGGTGTCCGAACCAGTGTCCGGTGTCCGTGACCGCCTATAGGTGTCCCGGAAATGAAAAGTGGCGCGGAAATAATAAAAAGTTTTGGGCCACTTTTATTTTTGGACACCTCGCGGGACACCAAGACGGAAAGGACACCGGACACTTTTTCAAGTGTGCCTCGACGATCAAACCAATACGGGGCATCCACAAACTCCGATACCATTTCACCATGCTTTTTTATTTATGTATTCCATATTATTTTAGTGTATTTAAAAAAAACGCGCTTTGCTTTCTCGCTACAGGCTTCATGTTCAGCCCGCACACGCCGCGTCGCCTGGTGAATCGTTTTGACGAAGCCGTGATCAAAGTGAAACCACTCTGGCGTGTGATCTACCATCGGGTGTACGAACGCGAATGGCTCGAAGAGTACAACAAACAGAACAGCAACAAGACAGTCTGCACAAACTCGCTCACGGTCGGATTTGTGTTGTTTCGCACTGAATGAAAAATGTCCTGGTTGTATGCCGCGCAGCGTTCCGGGAGTAAATAAAAATAACTCCTCAGAAGCAATTAGCGAAGCAACCCCTCGTGTTTTCATGTAGCTACTTTTATTTCGGAAACAGGACACCGCGGCGGACGGGATACGGAACTCCTCTTCGAACACATTTCCGTTTAGCGCGTTTTTTGTCTTCTCAGGCGTTTGAATTGTAAACGCACGCAACAAACCCGACTACATCGGTAAAGCTGATTTGTAGATGTAGCAATCACTGTTCTGGGACTCAAGAATTCGCGAACGAGAGAAATCAGCGCTTGTCGTTGTTGTGTAGTTTCAAAAACTCTAAAAAAAGAAACACTTTTTAGTTCACTCGAATCCCGCTGAGCGCGGTTGATGTCCTGTTCGGCGTTTTGGTTGCCTCGTTCACGCTGGCGGGCGTGGCGCTCTTGGCAGAGTTTGCGATATTTTCGATAAAAGCTTACAATCTGCTGAAACCAGTCGTGTTATTGCATTTAGTTCGAACTTGAGTACAAATTTGCACATCCATAACACAATTCTGTCGCACTGTACACATCATACCGTGTTTATGATGAAAAAAACATGAAACATAAAACTTGATGCGCACCACAGTTTTATCAACGAAAGATTTGTTGAAAAAAACAAAGAAAAAGTTTTTCGATAAGCATATCGTAAACTTTTCAACAGCGCAGTTGTTATCAGCTTAAAGAAAGTTTTGAAAAATTTTACAATCCATCTGAAATCAGTTGTTGTTTTAGTCCAAATCAGTTTCAAAAATAGTTCCACCCACAGTGTATTTTCCCAGCATTGCACGATCATGATGCGCTTCACCGCTTTGTTGGCAGGTTCGTAGCGCGAGTTGTTTTGTAGTACACGATAAAAAGAAATTCGTTATCCCGACAGTTTTTGGTGACTTTCCCGACAATAATTCTTTTTGGGCAGTATAATTTGGGCATATTTCAACTTTGGACACCACACTAACCTGACCCCGACCCCATAAAAGAATGTTGAGTTGCAAACAACTCTCTCGTTTTTTTATTGCAACACTGCTGATGAATTACAAATAAATGCCATCTTTTCATTGGCACCGCGTTATTGTGTTGCCATTGTGACATTCAGTTTAGGACAGTGGTGAAATTTGGCACCGATTTCAGTCACACTTATCATTGCGGTTTGCTCGGCTGATGTTTCGGACAGTCCAGAATGCGATTTATGTTGGCACGCGACAAATTGGCTGCTGCAGAATACGGACAACAAGAAACCAGAGCAGTTGATGGTGTTGTATTGCACGTTGACGCAAAAGGTCCACATTAAGAGACCCGTTCTTACTGACGTATGCGTGTACGGCACGTCACGTCACCTGACCTTTCGTGTTTTGTACATGGAGACTGACGTACGCTGACGTACGCTGACGTACGCTGACGTGCGCTGACGTACGCTGACGTACGCTGACGTGCGCTGACGTACGCTGCCGTACGCTGACGTACGCTGTCGTACGCTGACGTACGCTGACGTACGCTGACGTACGCTGACGTACGCTGACGTACGCTGACGTACGCTGACGTACGCTGACGTACGCTGACGTACGCTGACGTACGCTGACGTACGCTGACGTACGCTGACGTACGCTGACGTACGCTGACGTACGCTGACGTACGCTGACGTACGCTGACGTACGCTGACGTACGCTGACGTACGCTGACGTACGCTGACGTACGCTGACGTACGCTGACGTACGCTGACGTGCGCTGACGTACGCTGACGTACGCTGACGTACGCTGACGTACGCTGACGTACGCTGACGTACGCTGACGTACGCTGACGTACGCTGACGTAAGCTGACGTACGCTGACGTACGCTGACGTACGCTGACGTACGCTGACGTACGCTGACGTACGCTGACGTACGCTGACGTACGCTGACGTACGCTGACGTACGCTGACGTACGCTGACGTACGCTGACGTACGTCAGTAGGAGCTGGGCTTTTATTTTGAAAGGAACTGTTCTCATATGAAATTCTGAAACAAAAGCTAATCCTCTGACACATTTTTTTCAATTTTGCGGCCATTGGTTTCAGTGCGAACCACAAACGCTGATCGATTTTGCGAGAAGCTTCGAGAACTTGCCGGAACAACTGAAAGCAGTCTGCCCGGTCAGCTTTTTTTCGGGACACACACACTCGCCCATACACGCTGCATCTGTTTACACTATTTGGACTTTCGACACGATCTTATGAGTAATCAGATTAGTGTGCTGGTTCGAGTGCAGGGGGGGGGGTACAATTCCGGCCCGCTAATTCCGGCCTGAAGAATTCCGGCCCGCTCATTCCGGCCCGAAGAATTCCGGCCCGAAGAATTCCGGCCCGGAGAATTCCGGCCCGAAGAATTTTCGCCAGTACGAACAATATTAAACCACACGAAGTGATTTTGGTAATGAAATAATAAAATAAAAATATCGATGTTCACATGTTACAGTGTATTTTCAATGATGTTCGTCCTGTTTGCTTTTTTGGAAAGTGAAACCTTTTGGATGAAAGAAACTACAAATAAATTTTTAAATTTTTTTATCATGAACAGGATTTGTGACCCTTTTACCTTATCAAAAAGGCTTGGCTTAGGATTAGGAACCTGCAACAAATCACTGCAAGCAAGTTCTAAACAAAAAAATATCACTTAAGAATTTATTTACCAAAAATCACTTCGTGTGGTTTAATATTGTTCTTGCTGGCGAAAATTCTCCGGGCCGGAATTCTCCGTGCCGGAATTCTTCGGGCCGGAATTCTTCGGGCCGGAATGAGCGGGCCGGAATTCTACGGGCCGGAATTTCGCGGGCCGGAATAGTACACGAGCCCGAGTGCAGTGTTTGAAGTCCAAGTTGTTTCTCCAACCGAGAATCTCTTCCGTTACTGCCCTGATTTTCTCTGCTAGCGACCAACTGAAAAAAAGCATGGAACTACAGAGATACAGTGTGTTTGGTTAAACCTGTCACCCCATTTTTTCACAGAAACAAGCACGAGAAACCGTCATTAAAGAAGTGTGGCTGAAATTTTTTCTTTCCACCTCGATTCCGTTCGTTTTTCGCAGGCTCTGGCATTCTACTGAAAAAAGGGGACAGGTTTAAAGAAACATAGTGTACCATAGGTGCAATGTGGCGTGTGTCCTGTTTTTATCATTTGGAGTGCGAAGTATGAAAATCAACAATTAATCAGAAAATGTATTCTCCAGTCATTTGGATGTGACGCATCGAAGCAAGGTCCGTATCCTCCGATTATTTGTGACACGCTTGGCCAAGTTGAGCACAGAATCGTGAGTGGTATCTGTTTTTCCACCTTGAGTTTTTTGAATCTAAGTCACGATCCGTCTGAAATGAAAATGTCAATTGGGGTAATTGAAGTTCAACAATTGTTTTGTGTGTGCTTCAATCTAAAAATTCTGCTCAACTTCCTTCCCAGTCCACGTGGCCGTCAAAAGCCAACGCTCTGTGCGATGCGGCGCCGAGCTTTCTTCATAAATCCTGCCAGGAGTTCATGGACTTTGAAGTTCCCGCCTTCACTGAGATGGTGCTGGCGATTTTCAAGTTTGTCGATCATCAGTTCGAATGCGGCCGCAACGCAACGACGAATGGTATGGTCCGTTCGTTTGCATCCGTCTATCCGTGGTGACGTCATCGTAAAAAAACGTACTGTACCCATGCGAGCCACCCAGAAAAGCTCCTCCGAACCTCTGTCTGGTGTCCTGTCCGCCTATGTGTCCGTCCCGTGTGGAGTCCCGAAAATAAATCCCATAAGGCCACACTCGGCGTTTTGGGCCACTTTTATTTCCGGGACGCGGATACCGCGCAGGGCAACAAACAGGCGGACAAGACGCCGGACACGTGTTATTGTGTCTGTGTGCTGATGTTATTGCAGGGTGGAAACTTTTTTTCGTTATCTTTCGAATTCTTTTTGTCTTTTTTTAGCCGAGTGATTCCATGAAAACGCCCAATTCTCCTTGCAGCTTACCGCGACGTCGTGACTTTAAACTGAATCCAAGACAGAAAACTGGCACGAAAATTCGGAAACCTGAGAGTTTCAATGTGGAACCGCGATTTTGTCAATGTCAATTGTTCTTAGCGGCCCGTTTTTGTTCATTTCAACCGTTTTTTGGCATTGATTTTTTTTTCAAATTGTTGTCAACATTGTAATCGTACGTAGCTGGAAGTTACGCAGTTGATAATTTATTGATTTTATGTTTGTTACACAAAATACTGATCTTTAAGAAAAACCAATACGGATTTTTTTGCTATCGTATAAATATAATATTGCACCTGTAAATGACACAACTGATTGATAAGCAATGAAAACAGCTACTCAAAGCTTCATGTCTTTATCATTACTTTTGGCCCGTTTCAGTTTTTTCTTCCAAATATAACTTCTGTGGCAAACGATCGGTATACCTGAAACAAACTTGTGAGTCATTTTTAAAAGAAAAAACAGTGAGCTGAAAATGCAGGGATCTACAGTTGCTTTCATCGGTAAGGAGTCCTGAGAACTGACTGCTACCGTTATTGTTGGTTTTTTTTTCGGATTTCGGAGTCCCCGGTTTTTTTCAGTACGACAAGTTTGGACAAGAAGTTTATAAAAAACTGTAAAAAAACATTTGTCAACAAAGTTTCCTACTTTCTAGTGCTATTTTTCCTCTCCGTTTGTGCGGCGGAGGTGTCGCGTGATCCGAAATGCGATTTGTGCTGGCGTTTTACTGACTGGGCAAACCTGCAACTGACAACGAAGAAACCGGAGCATCTGATGGTGCTCTACTGCTCAGTGACGCAGAAGGTAGTGTAATGTTCGGTTATTGGAAACGGTCACACGTGAAATAAGAATAACGTCCACCGTGATGTCCGGTTATCCCTTTTTCATTGTGATGTCCCTTCCCTTGAAATAAAAGTAGCCACATAAACAACCGAAGGTGGTTTCGCTACACACTGCAGATGGGCTGCTTTCAATTCCGGGACACTGCGCGGGACAGAACACCGGACATCAACTTCGGACATTTTTATTTGGCGTATAAACACACACAGATAGAGTCAATGCAGGTGCACCCAGTGTGCCTTTTGTGAATCGTTCAGGAATCTTTCAAGTTTCCTTCGTGCACAAACCCATCGCGATTTCGCTGATTGGTTGCGAAAGAAGCACTCAATCAATGAATCAATCCGCTAAATGGTGATTTAATTTTTTCTGCGTCTGGTCTTTCCATTGCAGTGCGACGCTGAAACATTCGTTAGTTTGTCGAAACACCTGAAGACGTTGCCTGAACAACTGAAAGCAATCTGCCCCGTTGGTTCAATTTGTCGTTTTTTGATTGATTGACAGAACCATTACAACTGCAAACAACATTACAATGTATGTTCCTTGAATATGCAGGCGTATGGCTGTGACGCCTCAAAACAGAGTCCTTTCCCACCGATCGTTTGCGACACACTCGCCGCTGTCGAAGACACTGTGGTCAGTTTGAATACTGTTCAAAAGTTTGCCGCATTTTTCTTTCTTCAAACGTACTTTGCACTAGTCTCACACTGAAAACAAATACAAAAATCCACGCCAAAATTAGCGTGAGACGCTTTGCCTGGCTTTTTTCTGCTTTTTTTAAATTTTGGAATGGAATTTGGCATGGAATAAACTTTGGAATAGATTTTGTCGTGATAAAAAAATTTGGCATGGCTTCTGGCATTTTCCGATCGTGTCTCCACTGATCGGTGGGTTGAAAAGAGCCAAACACAGACAAGACCCATATTACTTTCGAATTGCAGTCAAATTGGCCGATGCAAGCAGAATGCATCTGCAAGCAAGCACCGGACTACATACAACAGTTGTGCTTCGACTTCATGGACTTTGAAGTTCCCGCGTTCACTGAAATGGTTCTGGCCGTGTTCAAATTTGTTGACCACCAGTTCATGTGCGAGCGCAACGCCACAATGCAAGGTAATGTTTGTTTGCTCAAACCTGCCACTTTGCTTGCAGAATTGACAGCGTGCAAAACTTTCAATTTTAGTGAGAAAACGAATGTGTTTCGGGTTTGGTTGAAAGCAAACACCCCATTTGCGGTCATACAGGACCTAAGTGTTCACAATAACCTGTGTTCTTTCTACTTTTGCGCGCGTTATATCTTGGAAAAAAGTAGCAGGTTTAAACAAGCATACTGTGTATGTAAGT
>JASANC010004874.1:0-17158 GCA_030248135.1 Theristus sp. LFF4_11
CGGGCCTTGAAGTGTACTGTTGTTTCTTGACACATTTCAGTGATTGAAAACATGGCAATGAAAGAGGCAATGGCTGCTTTTGTCGCAGCTACTTATGTCTGGATGCAATATCCTTTTGCAATATCTTTTTACGCAGATGCCCGACCTTCGTATGTGCTACATAGAGACATAGTTTGCGCGATATGCAGTTCTTTTCGACGTTCAATATATTTGTCTCCACAAGCCATAAACATTTCGTTCAAAACCTTTGGTCATGATCTCTCGTTAGTGCGCGGTGTGGACACACAGATTTTATGACGCACACGCAAAATATGTCAGTCCTTTGTTCGGTGACAAACTGCGGTTTCCGGTGTGTCCTGTCGGTGCATGTGCATGTTCATTTAGGTCAACTCAGGTGTGCATGTTGATCCGGGGTTTGCAGTTCTTTGTCCAAACGCCAGATCTTCGTTGAAAACTACGACAGCTTGAAAATGATCGATAACTTTTCAGTCATGGTTGTCAAATCACGATGGCAGAAAAATTAGGGAGCTAGCTAAGTAAATTATCCAGAAAAGAGACTGAGAGATGGCGGTGTGGAATAAAAGGGCAGAAAATTATAGCGTTCGGTTATAGCGGGAATGTCATTAAAATTGTTGCACTGTGAAACGTCGTGATTGGGTGAAACAGGTGGCCTCTGCATGAAAGACCGGAAGTGAGAAAGCCACATGATCAGCTAACAAGATTGTTGTGGTCAAAAGAAAAGATGTCACTCACTATTTCGGTGAAAAAATGTCTGAACTGGTTCAGAATGGGAATGTGTGAAAAAAATCCGAAGTTTCGAAGTTCAACCATCCCAAGTTCAAGACATTTTTACTCTACAGCAAGTCTTTTTTTAAATCCAGGCGAAGCAGCGCAGCCAGTGCCGACGAGCACCGAGGGCTCAAGTGGCAGCCCACCAAAGTCACGCCACCTGGCGACCGGCAACGCGGTGCTCAACAGTGCAACCGCCATACCACTGGCGACCATTAATGGCAGTTCGTCAAAAACGTGTACAAAAATTGAGCGCAAAACAATTGAAACATCCTGAGAAACCACTACTACTGAAACCACCTTCCCATAATAATACAGTCGAACTCTGAATTATACAGGCAATTTGCTGATTGGTTGGTAATCGCGTGATGTCCAAGATAGAATCCGCAGACAACTTTCTAAAAGGGCAAGAAATCAGTTAAAATTTTCGGTGAAAGCAACGTTGCGAAACTGCAGATTTGACGACGAACGATTTTTTCACGAATGCAGCCGGCTACGATGGAAGCAACGGCGCTGCTGCGTGGGTGATTCGCAACGCGAGCACTGCGGCCAACGGTAGGACTCTTTCGGTGCTTAGCTGCGTCCGTTTCGCAATTGGTTGTAAACATTCTCACATGGTTGAAACAACAGTAATAAGCGACCCTGTGAACCGTTTCCAAACATTGCTTTTGCCACAAACTTCATCTCTTGTGGCTACCAGTGGTAGCGGTACCAGTCAAAATGATTGACCACTGGTAGATAGTCACTAAATGCTCCATCTGGTTTGGCTACCACAAGAGGTTGAACATTTAACAAAATGTTTGGCAAAATGTTTGGAAACGGTTCACGGTGGATGCAATTCGACCCGCGTTCAACCGAAAACGGAGCGTGCATTACAAAACGCGTTATAGAAAATGCCGCTCCAGTTTCAGCAGCTCGCAGCTCGGCACGCAACTAAGGTTGTAAACAGATTTTAATTTTGTTTTAAATCCTTTTTTGCAGCTATGCCAGCCAATTATTACACCGCAATTAACTTGGAAACATCAACCGTTAACGGAAATTAAAATATTTGGCAGAAATATGCGTTTGTTGTTTTGAGTTTTACATTATTTTGTTTATTTGATCTTGCCACTGAATGTGATCATCAATATCGTCATATTGTTGTGAATGACACCGCGATGTTGCATTTATTTCAACCATCGAAAACTTTAGGCGATGCCAATTCGTGGAATATCCTTTTTTGGATTTTTTTGTGTGTCCGTCTTAGTCATGTGTATGAAATACCCGACACTTTACTTTTGTTCATCACTTTCATTTTTTAAATTTTCCCCTAAATTCGATGTAATATGATTGTGTGCTCTCAAATATCTTCGCTGATTCAGAGATACTGTTATACATTGTGTTGCATTTATTGTATTTCTCACTAATTTACCACGTTTTGAATTCTCTTGTGATCATTAAATCAGTTAATACATCATTATTTTGATTTCCGATCAATTCAAAAAACTCAACACAAAAGCGGTATGAAAATCAACAGTTTTATCCACAAAAACCGAATAATTGCGTTGTTGTATGCTTTTTTAACTTTTCACCGACAAAATAAACTTGAGACCCTCTGCGTCAAAAGTATGATGGCAATTTTTCGGTGAGTGCATTTGATTGAAAACAAGCCACTAATTTTAAAAAGAAATTCGTTTTCGATCATCAGTCATCACCGTGTGAGTTTGACTCTAAAATATTAAAAATAGTTACAAATTCTGTATCTTCCATGTGCAACTTTTACACCGATCATTTGTATCTCTAGTCTACCGCTGGTAGCAAATATGTAATTCAATATGTTTTGTTTCATTCAATTATTTTTTCATTTCAGATAATTTTGCATCCTCCAAAAATGCATTTATAAAAACAAACCGACTTTTGCATTGTCAAATCTACAGTGATTTCAGTTTTTTTACTAGTTTACGTGTGTAGCCGTGTATTATAATTTGAAAGCTTTGGATTTAGATTATACCTTATGGAGATAATAATGATTAGCCATCAATCAAAAGGCGCACATTCAGATTGCGTTATATTGAAGAATTGTCTTCGTGTAAATCGCATGGCATATCTTCCCCTGAGCAGTGTTCGTATGAAAATAAAAATATAGAGAAGGTTAGAAAACTGGATGAAAACACCGTTTTTGTTGCAAATTGGACATAAAAAAGAACAGTGTCGAGTTGAGAAAAACCTGAAGCTAAAAAATATACAAAAAAATGTTTACCGTATTCCGTCGGGAAGCGGGCGAAAAAAGTGGTTTGTACACTTTCCAAAAAAAGAAAACAAAACGCAAACGTCAAATGACAATACGAGCAATTCTGCAGGTAACTCAAAATATCGCACTGCTTTCACTGTCACGGTGATTCAAAACCAACTCTACAATTAGTGACTGTTGTGAAGAACGAAAAGAAGACGTTTCAAATGATTTATGTAATGTTCTGGAGCAATCTGGCATCGGAAGAAAAGCTTTTGAAGAGCACACAGGCAATTCGGCATAAATCGCAGCTAAACAACCCGGCACAGCTTACGGTATACGCTCAGATAGAATGGCATACATAGCTGGATACTCGGGAAGGAAAAGATTTTTTATGAGGTAGCACAGGTTGTCAGACATATCAGAGTTCAGTTGTATATGCGATCATGAGCATGCTCGCAAACACATTACATACGTGTTGAGATGTATGTGTATGTGTGTATTGTTCATGATCTCGTAACGAGCACTCACAAATCCCCGGGGTAATTGAGCGAGCGCATTGCTGTTCATGATGCCCATTTTGCGGGTGCGTTTGACGCAACATAAAGCACCACCCGACAGTATATACGCCGCCGCATCAACATTTTTACGGCCGTCAAAAGCCACAAAACAACATATGGCCCCGTGTTTGTGTTGGTCTGTATGTTTCCCGGGGCAAAGTCAACTCTCTGCGAAAATGTAATTATTTGAACTCTCTCTCCCTGTCTCGCGTTTATGCGGCCAATGGTGTCGTGTTTGGTCGATGTCGTCACGTTAGTCCAACGAATGATGAAAGCTCGTATTATTTTTATGCGCGTCACAATAATAATGTTTCGTTTTTGTTGAAACAAACAGCGGCGTCGCCCTGCGTTGCACCAGGAACAAGGCGCGCGTAAAATTAGCCGTAAAAATCCGCGGAATTTATGAGCGATTCAAATTTCGCCAGTGTTTATGCCGCATACAATTTTTATGTCAACATTTTCGATTGATGAATTAAGTTTTCAGCAAATTTTTATGATTATTTCTCGGCAGGAGCAAGTCAAAGTTGGTCTACAGTAGAGAATTAGGGCAATAATATTGTTTGCTGTGCGATTAAAATGATCGTGGTTCCGTTAATGAAAGATTGCACCGACCCTGAAAATGGCGGTTCCACGCAATTTTATTATGCGGTGTGCTCAGCGTGTATTCAAATCAAGTTTTCACTTCAATGACAGCAAGAACATTCAAGTTTGTATTGTTGTACGAACAAGAAAAAAAGCAATGCAAATTCGTTTGAAACGAATCTTAAAATTATCACATTTCCATGCGGCGGATTCCTCATCCGAATCGAATAAATTCGAATTTGTTCTTCCGTTTGTCAACAGCTCGTTGAGTTGATGCTGAAATCAGAATATTTTTTCGTCCAACTTTTAGGACAAGCTATAATTATTAGCATTTTAACCAATAGACAGGACTGAACAAGGTTTTACCTGCCAGCATTTGTTTCAACGTTTCCAGTTCCTCCAATGCTTGCATCATGGTGCCCTCCACTTGCTCAAGTGCGCCAATCAGTGCAACCAAACCTGCAGAGATGTTACTGTAAATGGGAAAACACAACTCACTGATTGACAAACACGACTAAAGTATGTTTGTTTAAACCTGTCATTTCTTTTCGCAGAATACAGAGCTCGCGGAAGAACCGAACGGAAAAGAACCGAAATTGCAAGAAGACAATCATAAGCCCCAATTTGATTTCAAGGAAACCTGATACATTCGTTCTTCTTACTGCAATTCAAAGTTTCGCGTTCTGTGATTTGCGAAAAAAAGTGACACGTTTAAACAAACATACTTTACCAAACAAAACTGTTGGCAATGGTGCAGTGTTGGTCTTGGTTACAATGAGTGCTTCAAAGCTCAAAAAGCAATTGCTGCGACAACGAAAAACAATTTTTTTCGTTGGTTAGAAACGTTGCAAAAAAGTTCGGCACCCACCTTCGCTCGGCACTTGTCGTTTGATTGGTTCAAACTTTTTCTCGGTCGCAATGCTGTTTGCATAGGAGCCGGTTAACACCGACAGCAACATGAATACGCTCAATAGTGACTGCATGGTGTGGCTGGATTGAACTGAACGGGATGGAAGTATCGAACACCGGAGCTGAAAACGCAGATTGTGTTACTTGCTGTCGCAAAAAAATTCTTGAATCAAACTTTCAAACAACTGTTTTGCTAAGTACTCCAGCTATATCATCAACCAAAGTTTCAAAAGTACAATGTAGCCAGTAGCAAGCAGCAAGAAAACTACAAAACATGCAACTGAAAGCTGCTGCTGCCGTCTGCGCCATGGGTCAACGCGTTTGAAGCGGCCCATAATTTGCACATTTGATTATGGGGCTGTTTGTCGTTTGATTTTGGCTGCCGCTCTTCGCAGAATTCTGCTGCCAGCAGCTGCGCTAGGCGCTGGCTGCATGAACTCTGTGACTGTGGCCCGCGCCAGAAGTTCCGCCCTCCATACAGATGCAAGAAAAAGTGGACGCACACTCAGCAGTTGCATTGATGCTTTATTGCGTGCACAAATCAAATCTGTTCCGGTGGGCTGTCCGGCCATGTTTGTATGCATATCTCAGATTAGCAGAAAAGCGGGCGAAAAAAGTTGATAAACGACGTCGAAAATTCAGTGCGACTTCGATTTTCGCAGTGCACACGTCAACACGGGACGAGACCAGACCGAGCGGAGGCGGCTGTCAACAACGCCTGCTCCCGGTGGACCGCGCTAATTGGCTGGTTGCACGCACCGATTTTTATTTCAAATATGTATAATTCGCATCGCGAAAACTGAACGAACGAAACAGTGCGTATAAACTACAACGATAAAAAATGGGCATCCCACCGAACATCGACGTGGGTGTAGCGTTTCAAACGTTGTTGGCATTTCGGAATGACTTCAATTCATAGTTTTGCTCCTGCTATTGAGAATCAGATCTGACACAATTTACACGGCGACAAGGTGGTGGTCCGTTACCTATTGGCTTGTTAGATTTGTTTTGCCAACCCTGACTGAAAACTGACAGAAATATTTGACCAAGCTTGGTCAGTGCGTGGCCATCGGTTTGGTCAGTCTTTCTTTGATGAGTGTAACCAACAATTGGAAGCTTTGAAACACGTCACACATGTTTTTAGCAATTAGGGAAACAAAAAACCACAAAAAAAAAAACAATAATAATAACAGCAATGAATCAAAATTGCTAAGCGAATTGACGAATCAAAAAGCAGCCCCCACTATTTACTTCTGGACCACCCTGTATGTTGCGTAAGTGGAACTCAGTACTCTCCAAATGAAAACTGAAATGTGGATAAGACGATTTCAATTTGTAGACTGCAAAGTTTCGAATTGCAGTACGCACAAACGTCGTTCTAAATCCCGTGCGCAAACTAATCGTGTCCGTAATGCATTAAGATAGCACACACGACACGATTTCTAAATCGCGTGGCCATTTTTTACTTGTCGTGTCCGTGCGTACGCACAAAAAACTAATTGCTAAACGCGCCTTAAAAAATGATCAACGTGGTTAACTGGTTAAAACTGAATAATTGGTTATCTGGACAGTTGGCTAACTGGCTAATTAGACAACAGTTTTCCAGTTACCAGTTTTCCAGTTAACTAGTTTTCCAGTTTTTCAGTTAACCAGTTTTCCAAAACTGGAAAACTGGAAAACTAGCCAACAACTGGCCAACTGGAAAACTGGCTAATTGGAGAACTGGCCAACTGGTAAACTGGAAAAGTGGTGAACTGGAAAACTGACCAACTGGACAAGCGGCCGGCCTGTTGTCCAGTTTACCTGTTGTCTAAAAAGCCAGTTAGCCAACTGTCCAGATAACCAATTATTCAGTTTTCCAGTTGCCCAGTCAGTAGCGAAAGCGGGACCACTGGTGAGGGGGGTGTTTGCCCAATTTCAGGGGGGTGTCAGGTCAGGTACCTTCCACGTAAGAGGGGGGTGCGCGGACAGAAAAATTTCGTGAGGGGGGTGCACCGGATCGATGCAATAATTACAGTATCCTTTAACCCTTGCTGCTGACCCTAAGTTCGTTCTAGGAACGATTGACAAATTTGAAAAAATTGACCGCCACACCGACTGTGAGGGGGGACGAGGGGTGCGGCGAGGATTGTTAAAAAACAAAAATTGTCATTTTTGTTCAAAAATTGTCATTTTTGTTTTTATTTTTGTTTTTGTTCAAAAATTTTTTTAATTTCAAAAATCAAAGTTGTGCAAAATCAACCAGGGAGTTCGAAGAACCACATTTGATGTGCAATCGCCTCCCGATCCCGAACCCGAATGACTCCCGTATGGCGGAGCTTTCCAGATTTTGTTTAGTTTGGGTGACCTCATTTCATTTACCCTTTTTCCAAACCGTTACCATACCTCTTCTTGTGTTTTGACCCCCATAACGTCACGAATTGTCCCCCCCCCCCAGTAGGGGGTTGTTAAAAAAAACAAAAATCGTCATTATTGTTTTTTTATTAAAAAAAATTCAAAAATCAAAGTTGTGCAAGCGCCTCCGGAGTCCGGAATGACTCCCGTATGGCGGAACTTTGGAGATTTTGTTTTGGTGACCTCAATTACCCTTTTTCCAAACCGTTACCATGCTTCTTCAGTGTTTTGATCCCCAAAACGTCACTAATTGTCCCCAGCCCAAGTGAAAATACACATACCGGCTTGAAAATTCTGATGATGTGTGTCGCGACGGCAGGACACGAAACAGCAACCAGACAACGTAACGCTCGCAAACGGAGCAGCTCGGACGCTCAAATTTAGATTGCGAGGCGAATCGTCACCTCATCTGCATCGGAAATGGTAAGCCAACCTTTGGGACGCTCAAAAACTTCACGGCAGATGTTGTTGAAGCCTGAAATCAGTCGGTAAAAGTTAAAACGGTCCAAAATCGACTGCTAAAGGTTTTACGAGGTAATATCAAAAGAAAATTTTTGTTGAACTTTCGAAAAATTGGGCCAAAATTGAGGTTTACAGACAGTAGCGAAAGCGGGACCTCGCGTGAGGGGGCGGGGTGTTTGCCTAATTTTAGAGGGGGGGGGTCAGGTGCCTTCTCGGTGAGGGGGGGGTGCACGGGCAGCAAATTTTCCTGAGGGGGGGTGCACTGGCAGAAAAATTTCGTGAGGGGGGGGTGCACGGGATCGCACGGGTAATACCAAATTTTTGCCTTAGAAAAACACAGAAATTCTTGTAAAATACAGAATATTTTGTGCAAACAAGCTGCTTGTTTGGTCAGAAACAACAAAATCAATGCAGGGACAGACACAAACGTCAAGAAAAATGCAAAAATTACGGTATTTTTCGAAAAAATTGAGATGAGATTGACCACCGTGAGGGGGGGGGTGCGATCCCGTGTTTTCTCGCGGAGGGGGGTGGGGGGAGTCTAGTACCCGTGTGTCGAGGTAAAGGGGGGGAGTGGGGTACACGGGTATCTGCCCGTGCACGGGCAGGATTTTCGGCTGAGGGGGGGTGGACCGATTGCGCAAAAATTCGCCGCACAACCAAAATACGCCGCAAGGGAAGCGCGCCGCATGCCAAAATACGCCGCAGAAAATATGCACATGGCAAATTCAAAATACGCCGCAAACAAAATTCGAGTTTTTTGGGCTTGCATTATTGCGCATCAAATACGCTTTCGAACGCACCCAACCGCAACCCGAAGCACTGCGCACAGCTCGAGAAAATCCGTGTGACAGGTTTTAACCGGTCGTACTTGCAACACACTTTCACAACAGCAATCGGTTTTCTTGGATTTTCTTTTGCAGTATAGAACCCCACGAGCTGTGGTTGGTGTCGATCGAAAGGCCAGCTTCTAGGCTACAAGCACATGTGTAACTCGGCAAATGAAGTTTAGTTTTCATAAGAAAAAAACAGTCGTAAAAAATATGTCACACACGCGCGCACTGATTGCAAAGACGTTGCTTCACTTTTCTCCATGAAAACAAAACAAACCGCCGAAACAAACCACAAACAACATATCACCGTGTTCCCGATGCTTTGCTGAGTTGATTGAGCTATCGATCGTTGAAATCGGTCGAGCACAGCGCCGGCAGAGTCGCGTGACAGGTCGACGCACAACACACATGTCGTGAAATGCATCATTTGCCAACACATAACGTCGCCTAGATCACGATTTTCTCGACCGATTTTGGCGATCAACGGCTCAATCAACTCAGCAGAGCATCCGGAACACGATGATGTGTCGTTTGTAGTTGGTTTTTGTTTTGTTCAACATTGGTTTGTGTGCAATAAAAAATTCGTGAAAAAACACACAACACCAATTTATGGTGGTTTGGAATTTTGTCGATTTTTATAAAACCGCCGAAACAAACCACAAACGACACGTTGACGTGTTGCCGGTTGTTTTCTGAGTTGATTGAGCCGTAGATCGTTGAAATCGGTTGAGCTCAGCGCCGGCAGAGTCGCGTGACAGGTCGGCGCACAACTTTTTTGTCTGCAATAAAATCAAAAAATCTTGACTACGGTTGGCATTGTCGTTGCATTGACAATAATTTTCGCCGTCAAATTAAAAGGAGTTGGGCTGGGCAAAGCGAGAAGTAGAACGGCTTTGTGTTCCAGTCCGAGATTGCAATTTGCGGCAAAGCGGAACGAAAAATGAAAAAGGTGATTGAGATTGATTGGTTCACTTCACAGAAATAGAGGTAAACTTGAATATTTCAGAAACTTTCGCTCTGTTTGTTCAATGTCCTTCAAGCATCGGCGTCTTTCGTCAGCTACCTTAAACCAATTTTGAATTCCCGCGTATCTGTAAAATATATTCTGGGGTTGGCGACCTAAAATGAGACAAAAAGAAGTTTTTTTCAATCTATTTCTATGAAAATGGGATTGGATTGGGATTGCTGACAGCTTACTTAACCGCCAAAAACAAATTTCTAAAAACTGCGGCGTGTTTATTTCTTGCGGCGTATTTCTTATTTGCCGTTTGGATTTTGTTGCGGCGCATTTTGGCATGCGGCGTGCTTCCCTTGCGGCGCATTTTGGCCGTGCGGCGTGTTTTGTTTTCATCGGGTGGACCCCCACCCCCCCCGCACTTTCGCTACTGTTTACAGAGCATATTAGAGGAAAATTTTTTGATTTTTTTTAAATCGGCATTTTTTGTTTTTTAATCACTTTTTTTTAAATTTGATTTTTGTTTAACAACCCTAGGTGGACCCCCCATTACCCCCCCCCGCACGTGCCCTTGTTAAAAAACTTTGTTTAACAAAAAAATAGTGACAGATACATATACAGACAGACAGAACAGCCGCGCCCGCCGCCCGCAACCCCTGCCCTGCCGCGCCGCCGCTTGGCAATCTCTCGCGTACCATCCCCACCCGAACCCGACGACTGCAACGACTCGAAACAGGACGACGAGAAACAAACAGAACTGTCGCCGGCGGACGCCGTCGCGCACATTCTCTTCACGAAAAGTTGAGTTGGAGTTGACTACAAAACAAACTCATGACTGCCATTACGACGACGGCACCGATTGAGGTTGCTGCCGATTTGGACGCCGTCGAAACGCAGCCCGTGGGTGAGCGGGCGGAATTAAAGTCAGAATCTGCAGACGCTCAAGAAGTGATCGCTCTTCCAATGCACCCAACGTCGGCCATCCCATTGGAAAACACTGAGATTGAGAATGGCACGGACAGTTCTTTGATCAATGAAGTGAGTCTGGGTGTGCACAAGCACATTCATGGGGAATTCTGTTTTTTTCGACATGATGCAACAGGCAGAAACGTTGCTGTGGCACAAACACAGCTAAACATTTTTGAAATGTCTATCTGCATTCGATTCACTCACTGCACCGTTTCCATTGTTATTGATATGATTCGCAAAGCAATAAAATAAATAAATTAAAAGAAATTTTGAGCATATACACACATCACAACAGCTGCTGCTAATTTCCTAACTCCACTCTCCACAGGCTGTTTCTTCACCAAATCCGGCGGCAAACAAGACGAAGTCAGACGACGTCGGCCCAAGTGAAGAACATCTCAACGAAGAAGCGAGCAATGGCGATGCGAGTGTTGTGCAGCAGTGTGCAACAGCGCCGAGCACATCAAGCGCACACGTTCACCAGCAAGACGACGACGACGTCGACATGGTGCCGGTCAAAGAGACGGACGCACAGGAGGAAGCTGCTGCCGTTGACACGCCCTCATCAGCGCCGTCTGCTCTCGCTGATGCACGACAAACGCCGCTGCAGTGCACGTCGCCTGCCGAGCAAATCCATTACGTGTGTTTGCGGGGATTGTTCCGTTCGAGTGGTGAACTCTGCTTGTTGGAAATCCATTGACTGACCCATTCACTTTTTGAATTGGGACGTTTCAACCAACGGGTCTTCAATCAAGGAGAGAAGCAATGGGAAATACACATCCCACGGCGAAAATCAAGTTGGTCGAATCCATTCCAAAAGACCTGGACGCAGCTTTGGAACGCACGCCGTTTGAATTAGTTGTGGATGGATGCTATAAACGAAACGATGGTTATTCCACGCAGTTTTGTTGCAGATCAAATGGATAAAATGGCAGAATCACACGGCGCGCGTGCCGATCGTGACGCAGAATGAGAACGGGCCATGTCCGTTGCTGGCGATCATGAATGTGCTACTGTTGCGGGGTCAGGTTCGTTGTAACAATTTTGAAGGCGCACGCATTTTCGTGTTCAAGCACGCCGATGGACAGACAGGGGTAGTTGAGTAGGTCCGATCCTAAAACACCGCGAGCCGGTATCGTGAGCTTTCTTCAACACTTGCAGTGTGAACTCTGTTTTTCAGGTGCAATTGGCCGATGACACCGAAATAGTGACCGGACAGTTTCTGATGGACGGTCTAGGCGACTGCATTCTGCGATTAGCACCAAAGGTCTGTCTGTGTCCGAGAAAAGAGAAATTTCAGGCAGCATTTTGTTATGACCATTCTTTCCCGCAGAACATCTCGACCGAACAACGAGCGAATTATGAGCAGAACGTGTCAGACGCGATTGCGGTGCTGACGAAACTGATGACCGGGCTGGATGTGAACGTTCGGTTCACTGGGTGCGCTCTTTTATATTGCTTGAGACCGTTTTCATTGGGAGGGGTGAACAAAAACTTTCTGATCGTTTTAGTGCCTATTTTATTCTAAATGCCACTCCACGTGTGCATTTTTTTGCTCGTTTCATTGTTTTAATTTCAATTCAGTTTTTTTTTGCAAAAACAACTGATTGTGAATTCAGCAATTCAAGGCGTCACCATAGCACGTCTGGATGGTTTTTTACTCGAGTCAAAAATCGTTTACCAATCCGCTCCATGTGCCTTCAAAAACGAGTCATAATGCAATCAATACAGAAAGCCGACACTAATACCATGGCTTCCAATTGCAGCGTGAGCGACTTCGAGTACACGGAAGAGTGCGTGGTGTTTGATCTGTTGAACATTCCGATCTACCACGGCTGGCTGTTGGATCCGGTGCGAGACAACGAGGCTGCCGTTGTGATTGGACGCAAAACGTACAATCAACTCGTGGAACAGATCATCTGCGACAAGGCACACGCGAACGATGACATGCGCTGCGCACGAGGTGGCCAGTGCCGTTATTGATTTGCTCCCCTGCACACTCTGGAAAACATGCCATTTGAATTTGTCATGGTGAATTGGCTGCATCGAGCTGGTTGAACCAATCAGTACGCTCCATTCAAAGGCAGCCCATCGGCTCATTGTGCATGATTTACAGTTTGACTGCATGTGTGATTTTTTGTTTTGTAAGCAATCGATTCGGCTGGCGGCTATCAACGGCGTTGTTTTACACTAAACGTCGCTGAACTCTAGTCACTCTACGTGTTGATCATTTGTTTGTGTCGTTCAGCCGCGGTTGCGGAGGCGTTCCTGGACGGGTCAGCGAGTCAACTGACGCACCACGGCATCGAGCAACTGAAGGCCACCATGAAAGAGGGCGAATTGGGCGTGTTCTTTCGCAACAATCATTTCTCGACGTTACTCAAAGAACAGGTGTCTTGATTGCATCTGAGTTTTCTTCCGGGTTGTTTATTTTCTTTTTAGCCCGGTTGACAAAATATTCAGCCTCTGACAGACACTTGTATTTCTACGACAGGTCGATACTCTGATAAAACTGTTGAGAAAAGTATGAGATTCTGAGGACACCAATGATGAGACCAAGAAAACCTCAGCAGTAATGTGTTATCACTATACACCAATGATCGCATGGGAGCACCATGCTAATCAACAGGATAATCTGCAGGGCGAATTATACTTCCTGGCGACGGACGCCGGCTTCCTGCACGAGCCGACGATCGTCTGGGAGACGCTGCTGGGCGTCGACGGCGACACGCGATTCGTGGACGCGTCCTTCCAGGCGTCACCGCCGAAATCGGAGGCAGCCGGCGGCAGCGGCACGAGCGCGCACAACGCCACTGGCTGCTCGACAGCGTCGCCGCCGGCACAGAGCACGCCAGGCGGCCGTGAGCCGATGACCAAGGAGGAACAGGAGAACAGAGAGTCCGTGTGGGGCGGGCCACTGTTGTTGTTGTTGAGGGGTCTGATCGTTGCACAGCCCGCAACCCTGGCTACAATTCCAGGATGACCAGATGGGTTGCAATGAATGACTCACAATTCACATTCGAATCGAACGATATGCATATGACGTTGAATTACAGTCGAACTCTAAATTATAGGCAATCAGCTAATTGGTTGGTGATCACGTGATGTATGCTTTCCGTACCTGATCTGTACTTTCCGTGCCTGAAGAGCAAGCATGCATCAACCGATCAGCTGATCGCCTATAATTTTGCAGTTCAACTGTAGTTGATTATGATTGAGTTGCAGGACGCAAATGTCATCAACGAGTTTTCCAAGCAACCCGGTTTTCAAAGAGGTCTTCAGGCGGGAATCAAGACTCCTTGAAAATCATTCGATCCATTTCACCGCACCTGAAAGCAGGAACACAATTCATGTGAGAGTGAGAGTGAGTGACTGTTGTATTGCACATTTCAGCTACTTGCTGGCGTTATCGCTGGAGCACGAGCAGCAAAGTCAAGCAGCGAGCAGCGCACCGTCCAGTGGTGCGACGGGCTCATCGCCTGTGGCGCCGATTGTGGCCGCCACCGGAGGCACGCCGCAACAACAGACGCTCATCGACGAACAGTACGCACGCATGCTGCAGGTTCGGCGAGAGTTGGCAAGAGTGTTCGTTGTGCTTGTTCTGCGCCCAAACGTGTAACGTTCAAGTGTCGCCCACGTGTCCTGGCTGGTAGCGCGTTAGACTCGTCGGTGCGCTCGGGGATCGAGCCCCGCCGAGGGGTGTGTGTAGCCACTGAATGACAGAGAAAAGAATCGTGCTTGTTTTCCATTGGTCATAGCGTGTTGCAGGACGAAGAGCACCAACGCCAGCGCGAGCACCACCCGCAGCAGCGGCAGTCGCCCGTGTCACCGCGGCAGCCAGTCGCCGTGGCTGCGCCCCCGCCAAGCGTCCACCACCGTCGTCCGTCGGCGCACGCACGCCAGCCGCAATTGGCCACCGGCGCCACACGACGCTCAGACTCGGTACGTTCGCACGATTTAGGTTGGGTCGGCAAAATGGAATGCAACGGGAATCGGGAGTATGCTCTCGTTTTTTTATTCCTTCGGTGACCACGTGGTTTGTCTTGTGGTTTTCTGCAGTTGTAATACAAAATAAAGCATTTTCATTTTTGTTTCAGTGTTGCATTTTGTGACCATCAAGCCAAGTGACGCTGCACTCAGCACCGGTGTTCATCAAAAAAACTTGTAAAAAACTTGTTTCATGCCAACAGCGAAAGCACACTAACCATAAAACTGTACATAATGCTTTACGTCGGTTTGCAAGCCGTCAAACAGAGAAGACGCACAATACCGCACGCGCACTGTTGTAATCGTGTCATTGTCTTGTTTGGCGGAATAAAATCAGATTGTTTATCAAAATATTTATTACCATGAGGACCACTTATTCATCTTTCTAAAGTTTCTTCATTTTTGTTTGGTTTCGCATTTCCAGTATGCAATAAACTGCGCGCAATTCAACTTGTCTACTTTGCATGGTTGTCAGATTCCCCTGCAGAGGTGGTACATTGATTATGGTCTTTCTAAATTGTCTTTGGTTACATTTTGTTGCACAGTTACACGCAACAGAGAGTCATGTGTATTTTTCAAACTTTTATTTTTTCAAAATTTCTTCGACTCAATGTTTGTGTTACAAATAAGCGAAATTTTGCGCGAAAGAAAAACTTTGCCAAACGCGAGATCAACTTGTGCTCTAATTAGCGTTATCTGTGTCTCCCAATTTTTGTACGCTGTTTGTTTTTGCTTGAGCTGACGTTTGCAGCCCGTACAGTGGCGGCCAAAAGTTTGGAAACTCCCATGCGCGCGTGTGTGCGCGCTGGTATATGCGTGCTTTTATTGTGCGTCTCTCCCCAACACATGCTAGCTTTGTTTTTATGAACACAAGAATTGCTCGTTCGAAAAACCAAAAATATTTGCTTGTGTGCATAGTGATAACGCAAAAATGCGCGATATGCAGCGCACGCAGGGGTTTCCAAACTTTTGGCCGCCACTGTATGTAGGGTGACGTTTCAATTCAAACCAAATACACCGGTGTATTGGGTATTGGATTTGTAACGCTCGGTTTTGAGTAGATGTAATAATGGTAAAGTTCGGTTTTTTGTTTTTCAGCAGCAAAATCTCAATTGGGTTTGGTGTTGTTCATTTGCACTAAAGAAACTGTAGACGTCGAGCGAATTCTAATCTGCTTGGTTTCCGTGCATGGTTCACTCATGTAAATTTCGCAAATGTGATCTTTGACGGTCTGGTGATTCACGGTCTGTATGTTAGCGTCATTTCGTAATTCTTTGTAAGCTCACGGTTGCATGTTCAAAATTGATTTTTCCGTGGTACCATTGTGGCACAGATTCTCTACCAAAATGGTTTTATCAAAACGTTTGTAACAACAGATTATACAGAGTTCTATCGATCTTTTCATGATACATTTTCGGCCAACACAGTTGACTTTTTGTGAAGCTCTTCGTTGTGAAGAGATGTACAGACAGAAAGGAATCATTTCATGGAATGTGAGCTGTATTTTATTTTGTTAAAATACTGATGATCAGTTGGTTTGGTCACACACAATACAAGCCACAGTGCGAAATCGACCGTTAACTGGAATGGCTTTGGTTGTTGACACTGCGTATTGTCCAGTTTTGTGTGTTTCAATTCAATTTGGTTTTTATTGTGCGCCAAAAACAAACATAACGATGTGTTTCGTAAGAATGTTCAAATAATAAAGCAATCGAGAAACGGTTGGCATCTTTGATAACTGCAAAAAAGTCGCTGTGTACTTTTGAAGTCGGCATTGGGTGAACGTTATGGAATGCTCAGCATTATTCAGTCTTCGGAGTGCAAGAAAATGATTTAAGCAAACGAACACGATCATGAAAGAGTGAGTCAAAAACGTTTTCAATTGAAACAGTTTGACTACCATAATACTTGTCACAGTGTTTGAACGTATTGTCGGTCACTCAATGCCAATCAATGCAGTTGAAACGCGATTAAGTCGAATATTTTTTACGGAGGGTATGCGGCATTTAGCAGAAGCTGTCAGATGTGATGCGAGTGTCATACGGCAGCGGCGGCGTGTGTTGCGGTGCTTGTGATGACGCTGTGGGGTCGTTGGTTGCTGTTGCTTGTTGTGGCCGTGCTGCATGCGCCGCTTGCTGCTTGAGCAGTTTGTTTCTGTTGTTGTTGTTGTTGTTGTTCGGCTCGCACTTGCTGCCACACGTCGCGACCCAGTGCACGCGCAAAGTGTTCCTCCACTGAAAAGTGAAAAAACTGCTTGTTTTCGACATTCAACCTAATTCCAATGGCATGGATAGACTGTTGATCGCTCGGTGGTATCTGTCTTGTGGGTCTTTCTATGCCCCCAGACCCGGCCGTGGAGGTTGCATACAAAAGTCGCTGATGAAATGCGGCTACTAAATCGCGTTTATTATGCTATATAACACCATGAACACGATTTTAGTACCCGTTTTTTCCAAATACATAGCGCTCAACAACCAAGTTTACGCTTGTTTCCACGCTGAGTAAACTG